>WTXF01000049.1:0-213310 GCA_022496215.1 Russula brevipes | reverse complement strand
CGCTAGCCCGGGTGACGACCGACGTCCTCCCCGATGATGTCCTCCTGGATATATTCGATTTTTACGTGGACGAAGGTCTGAGAGTCCAGGCGTGGCATACGCTGGTGCACGTATGCCGTCGATGGCGGAACCTCGTGTTTGCATCACCACGCCGCCTGACTCGCAACTTCTCTGCAAAGACAGAACACCAGTGAGGAAGCTGCTCGGCATTTGGCCAGCGTTTCCCATGCAGATACACAGTTTCGGTTCGGAATCACCGAAGTGCGTGGATAACATCGTTGCCGCACTGGAGCATCCCGACCGCGTCCTTCGGATCAAGCTCGGGAATGTTAGAAAGTCGGCGATGGAACGATTCTCTGCGGTAATGCAGGTACCATTCCCGGAGCTGACACATCTAGATATGTGGTCGTACGAAGTACCGGATCCTGTCCTTCCTGATGCATTCTTGGGTGGATCCATCCCGCGTCTACGATTTCTCGACTTGGGGGGCATTTCATCTTCTTCAGTGGGGAGACTACTTTTGTCTGCCAGTCACCTTACCTTTCTTTCCTTAAGGTATCTTCCTCATTCGAGGTCCATTTCACCCAATGCGATGGCCGCCTGCCTGTCCTCGTTGACCAGCCTCGAAACACTTAGCCTTAGATTCCGATCCCCTTATTCGCCCCGGTCGACCGAGCCCGCTCCCACCGACACGCGTTACTGTCCCTGTCCTCGCCAACCTTTCCTTCTATGGCGCTACGAGTACCTTGAAGACCTCGTCGCCCATATCGATGCCCCGTTACTCTCCCACTTCGACATCACTTTCTTCATGAACCCCACCTTCGACATTCCACATTTCAGCCACTTCCTCGGTCGTGCCACGGAACTCAACTTCGATGCACCATGTGTTGTGCTTGACCATCTCTCCATCAGTCTCAAGTTCGACGCCACATGGTTCGAAATTGAAAATCCGCTGCGGCAGGATAGATCGGCAGGTTTCGTCAATGGCCCTAGTATGCGCCCAGCTTTCGCCCCTCCTGTCCCGTACGGAACAACTCTACCTACTTTCCAACTATTTTGACTTGGCTACAGAAGGGGGAAATGACATGGAGTTCTCCCACTTTCTCCTCGAACTGTTCCAGCCATTCTACTCCTTGCGGAGCTCTATATAATGAAGAGCCTTTTGCCGTTTGTTGTGCGTGCACTGCAGCCGCTCGCCGGGGAAAGGGCCACAGACGTGTTGCCCACCTACGTGATCTTTTCTTGGAGACGTCTGCATTTGGATCTACTAGAGGGGATGTCAGACCGCCAGTTTTTGCCTCACAGCAGCTCTCGGGTCGCCCCATAGCTGTACACAGTTGGGAAAGGGATCGGTAAATCATCGGTACTATGTGCCTTTCATTCCACTAGTATTTATACTCGATCTACTGTTGCCATGTTACTTCAGAACGCTCCTGATCTTTACTACGTCGCTGTGGCTGATCCCAACATTGAACTTGATACAGTAGCCGGAGAACAGATATAACATCTCAACCATTTTACCAGATACGACATCTCACACCTCCGTCTCTTCCACTTCCACGGTACAGGTACTTTCGTCAGTGGAAAAGCGCATCTTTGAATACTATCTCTGTCATAACACGTCACCCTTTTGGCATATTGCCTGGTTATCTTTCGATCGTTATTGCCCTCAAGTAGAACTACTACAGTAGTACAATCCAACATTTCAACAATCGAAAATGCGCCCAATCGGGCCAACCTATCGAGCATATCTACGTTGAATTTCGGCTGCCAAATCACACTGCCCGTAGATTGAGAATGGAACCATGATCTGGGCATTGGCATGTCACCCACACAGCAGTGCGATTGCAATTGCATTGCTTCATTGATCCGGCGCATGAACTTCACGCACGTCGATTCAGATCACATGACACGCTAGAAGAAATTCGTTCGGGCTAACGAATCCGAATTACGTTCGAACACGCTGTTCCGGCCGAATAGACCTCCTTAAGTCAACGTGTCACAGGCAAAGAGGCTCGCCCACGACGTGAAGCAAAAATCCTCTCATGATCGCCCTCAGGCTCGTCGTTCCCTTCCTGTTCGGTGTTCAATCAGCGCTTTCTGCCCCGGGACCATGGCATACTTCTGGCTATTGCAACGCGCCCCACGTAAATGCATCTCATTACCAGCCCGTTGAAGAAGGCGCAGAACTCGTCCACCTGAGCGTCATGATGCGGCACCATAAGGTGAGGTGCAGACTCATGATGCCTTCAGCATCTCCATTGAACTGAATCTCGGCAGCGTACACCCATCGCCCTGGTCCCGAACGAGCGTGGGATCAACGTGGGCATAGAGTGGGATTGTTCGGATGTGAGGCCATTCACGTATGACGGCTCTGGCGCACGCCTGTCGCACTCGGTGAATACGCCGCCCGGTCATCCATTCGAACAACAGATATGGGCCGGTACCTGCGAAGAAGGCCAGCTCACGGCCTGTGGTTTTCACGACTCGAGGGTTCACGGAAAGGTACGATGGCCCGCTCGGGTTTTCTCGTTCAGCGTGGACTGACGCGTTGTTGGGCCAAGGACCTTTGGGAACTGTATCATACTCGCCTCGGCTTTTTACGCGCTGTCGATCCTAGCGAGATCCGTGTGCGGACAACGTACTTCGACCGCACGAAACATGTTGCCAGTGGCGTCCTCGCGGGCATGGACCCCTCGACTACTAGGCGCCCGTGGCCCGTTCACGCTCAACCTCAGAGGGAAAGTGTTTTTTTTTAAATCATCTCCGCTACTTCGTGAGGCCTGATAGCAAGTTCAGATAGACTCTCTTGCGGCGAGTTACAAGTGTCCTCGCGCGGATGCTCTACTGGCGGCGGCGCAGGCTGCGCCTTTCTGGAAGGACATTTTGGAGAAGAATTCGGCGTTGAAGGCGCGCCTTGATTCTGTCCTGGGAACGACAAACTCCAAGGCGGTGTGGCCCTCCACTTGTAAGTGCATCAATGGTAGAGCTGGCTCGTTATCTAACGGATTTGGCGCAGTTACTTTCTACCAAGATATTTTGACGTCTCGTGTCTGTAACGATCACCCGCTCCCTTGCAATGCTGCTGGAGAATGCGTTTCCGAAGAAGACGCCGCCGAAATTTTCGAGCTGGGAAACCTCGAGTTCGAGTCAGTGACATTTGGGGTAGCCCTCGGGCCCATGTTTACGTTGGATGCATTCACAGCTATCTGTGGCACCAAGCCGAAAACGCGACGGAGTACAATCAATTAACGTTTGGTTAGCCTTTGAGATTGTGGATGTCTTGCTGATTGTTGACATGGGAGATGCCAGGGGTAATGTTTTCTGAGCTTGCGGCCTCCCTCGACACACCGGAGCATCGTCTTGCGCTCTATGTTGCCCACGACACATCCGTCGTGCGTCTCGCGGCTGGTCTTGGAATATTTCCGTTACGCTGGCCCCGACTTGGGTCCGAGATCGTCATTGAGGTGAGCACTCGAAGACTGGCCACCGATAATCGGACTGACATCATCAAGGTCTGGAATGATAAGCACCGGAAACGATTTGTCCGGGTGCTATATGACGGAGAAGTGATAAGTTCTCTCAGTTGGACGCCCCTTGACGACTTTATAAGTCTCTTGAAGAAACAAGTTCCGGACCACCTGTTCGAGAGGTGTACGGCTGTGTCGGGTAAAACTGAAGACATGAAGCGACTGGACGTTCCTTTCACTGTACAGTAGTCTAACTTGGCCTGTCGTTGGACAACGTTTTCGGCATCCCAAAGGGAGTTCCTATGGCTCGCATATATCTCAAAGAATAAACGATGTGGCCCACTCCTGGTCTCTATTTTAGCTCTGGGTGGCAGGGAATGCTATCTTTGGACATGTCATCGTCGTACGACGTATTCAATAGAATCAACGCGCCTACTGATCTGCTCAAGAATCGGCATTTCAATATCACTTCAATAATAAGCTTTCCAACCCAACTCTTGGTCCTTTGTCTGCCATTTTTGGTATTCACTGACTTTGGTCAACTTGATGCCTTGCGTCTCTTGCACTCAGACCGTCGTCGGTTGAATTCGGAAACGAGAAGGTGTCACTCGTTACAAGGCCTCGATGGGGGTGCTTCTACAGAACTCTACGACATCGTCCGCCATATATGGTTTTGGACCATGGTACTGTATCTGGTTCGGAGACGCTCGCTGGGAGGCCGAGAAACCCGTCCATCGAGCGTCAAACAAGATTACTGTAAGGTGGTCCGCATGTTTCACGTATGGCCCAGATGAAAGGAGCATTATTGACTCTCGGAAACGTGCAGTTTGTCTGGTCGTCGGTACGTAATATTGTTGCAATTCCTCCCCGCAATAAAATGTAATGCCCGTACAGGGTCCATTAGAACGCTTCGTGTGCCCCATGGATGTGCACACGTGCGAGCAGGCCAGCTCGACAGAGACAAGTCACAGACGTACACGACAATTGAACCTAGCGTGGTATGTGGGATCCGTGGCAGTGAAAGCGCTGAAGGACGTTCGGGTGAGAACGACGGCGAAGAACAGAGGGGAAGACGAAGAGGTGGAGACGGAGCAGGAGAAGACGTCTTCACAAGGACGACGCAGATGTGAGGTGAATTGGAGACAAAAGACATGCGTTGAAAAGTAATTCAAAGTTCACGCCGAGAACCTTTTCGAGAACAACGGGTGCAGAGACGCTACTTCGTGATGGGTCCACAGGAAGTTTTATACGTGGGTGCGCGCCGTAAGGTATATGAGCGATCGTCTGGGAATGAGGAACAGTAGAAAATATGGAGAAGGGCCTCAGGAATCGACATACTGCAGGATGCAGACATGATGTGATGTGTCACGCACTGGGTTTTCGTGAATGGTAGAGGCGCGGGCCATGAGGCATGCATGAGGGTGCGGGCTACACCATGCATAAGCCTTGAGGCTTCCGGGTAGAAAATCGTGTCACAGGGAGCGAACACGAGATCGAATGGGCGGCCGCAAGGATGGGCAAGGTATGATGATCGGCTTGAACTCGTGTAATACAGCAGGCATTGATGACATGGGGGTCGAGAGGGATGGCACAGGACAATCAAGAAACTCCTGGCCAAGGCCGAGGTTCGACCTGAGGCCTGAGCGGTGCTCCGGTATCGGTCCAGAGAGACAACAAAAAAGACGAAACGGTGTATCATGAAGTAACGAAGGCGTTACTGTCCTGTCCTGCAATAACCAGTAAGTAGTCCCGTTCATGAAATGAACATTAACATTGAACATTGGATGCTTTTGGCTGCTTACATTTACCCTTAGCTTATCGCTTCCTCGAGGCCTCACAGGCCTCACTGGCAACGTCTCAACGTTCTCAACTTCGGCACTTAGGCGCTTAGGCGCTTAGGGGGCGGGCGCGGGCGGTTACATGCAAGTAGCGCTCAGACGTGTGAAAGTAGGCGCTACTTACCCCTGTGTTATTTCGAAATTTCTCGCCCTTATAACGGACGTAAGCCATAGTCCGGCCGCCGTGATCTGCGTTATGGCTTCCCTGATATCCCTGACAGCAGTGATTGATCTTGCCCTGCTTCTGACATTCCTGTTTGCTATCCAATCTTTCCGTGACCATCGAAAGCGGAAAGGGCCACCATATCCTCCGGGCCCGCGCCCTTTACCCGTGATTGGGAACTTGCTCGACATTCCGAGGGAGTTCTCCTGGCTCACGTATACTGAGCTCGCAAAGAAGCATGGTGTGTCTCACCTTCTTTCTTGAAAATCCGTCCTACACGGAACTTTTTTCACAGGGGATGTCATGTCCTTTCACATTCCTGGGCAGGTCATCGTCATATTGGGTTCCACCAAGGCCACGAAAGATCTGCTCGAGAGGCGTGGCCATACCTTCTCTGATCGCCCGGTGATTACAATCTTTGAGATGTATGATTATTATTTCGGCGATCCCCTTTTTGGCTGACCCGCCTCAGGATGGAAGTGCAATGGAGTTTATTGGTGGCGAGATTTGGCGACTCTTGGCGCCTGGGGCGCAAGATTGCAGAACGGGGCTTTCGGCCCGCGTCTCTTGCGACGTACCATGGGATGCAACAGACGAAGGCTCGTGTCCTCGCCACACGCCTGTTGGAAAACCCGCAGGAGTGGATACCTCATCTTGAGCTGTGAGCTCATTTCATGTCCAAATTGCCTCTCTCAATCATTTTCCAGTTTCCAAGGCGAACAACTCCTAGCCATGACATACGGTTACGAGGTCAAAGGCCATAGTGACAAGATGTTGGATAGCGCTAGGAGCCTGTCCGATCTTGGGACCAGTGTCGTCCTACCTGGTGCCTCGTTGGTCAACGAGTTGCCTTTCCGTATGTCGTTTCTCTTACTGTATTTTGACGCCCTATCATTGAATCCCGTTTAGTACGACACATTCCTGAATGGTTACCGTGGTTCAGCTACAAGCCACTTGCCCGTATCGGCCGTGATTTGGGGGAAAAAGTCAAGAATGACACGATGCAGTTCGTCAGGGAAAGCATCGTGAGCAGCAACCTGCGTGTCACATGATCAAGTGCTCACCCGACCTCGTTTAGCTCGACGGCACGGCACAGCAATCCCTTGCACACGACGGTCTTATAGAGGCCGAAACACTAAGCGGACCTGAACGTGAGGCACACGAGAAAGCGATTGCCGAAACTCTAGGGACCATGTATGGAGGTTAGTTTTCACTGTGTCGCGCAAATCACCTGGCTCATAAACGTATCCTATAGCTGGCACTGACAGCGTACGTCAGATGTGAGCGTAAAGGCTTCGACATCTAACGGGTTTCCCTCCGTTTCTCAGACCGTGGCATCCCTGATGACGTTGGTTCTCGCCGTTTTGCTTCGGCCCGAGGTGCAGAGGAGGGCACAGGAAGAAATCGATTCTGTCACAAGGCGCGAGCGTTTTCCGACCTTCGAGGATCGTCCAAAGCTTCCGTTTGTCGGTGCCTTGTGCAAGGAAGTCTTGAGATGGAGACCTGCTGCGCCCTTACGTGCGTTTCCATCGGTAATCCCGGCAATGGGGCAACTACCCATATCCGTCATCCACAGATATACCCCACGCTTCCACGGAGGATTTCGTGTACGAAGGGTTATTCATACCGAAGGGTACGATTTATCGTCATACGGGACTTTTGAAACGCTTGTTGATGCATGTCTGACTACTGTAGGAACTTGGTTGATCGGAAACATATGGTATGGCTTGTTGACACCGTCTTTATAGTAATTTCAATCATTTGCAGGGCAATCACACATGACCCCGATATATATCCAGAGCCCGATACCTTCAAGCCAGAGCGATTCATTAATCCAGATGGAACGTTGCGTGAGGATCCCACATTGTCATCAGTATATGGTTTCGGCAAGCGTGTCTGTCCTGGGAGGTATTTTGTTGATGACACGTTGTTTATCGTTGCCTCAACTGTGCTCTCCGTTCTCAACATTGGAAAGGGACGTGGCTGCGAAGATGGGCAATTTGAGTATTCTTACATTAGTAGTCTTGTCAGGTGTGTCCCGCGTTGTCCTTCAACGGTGGCAAACTAATTTCTATGTCCTTATCTTATCCAGTCGTCCAAACCCGTTCCCGTGTTCGATCACTGCAAGGGATAAAAGGGCGGAAGAGCTTATCATCAGTACGGACAGCACAGCAGCTTGAATCACTTGGAAATTTCCGCTCTCCTACTAGGGGTGTATTAGCGTTGCTTGTGTGTGTGACAATAGGTGTACAGGGCTTATATCATGCTACTCCATTCGCCGTGGCCTGCTTCGAACGTTGGTGAGAACCTGTGGCGGCGCTGACAGCGATACGAACTGTCTTACCGGAGAACAACATATTAGAACTAACGCCTCAAGCGACACTCCTACTGGCTGGAGGACTTCTGGACTAACTCGCGAGTGCACATAATCATGGGACATGAAGCATGAAGCATGAAGAGCGAGCGGTCATTCTCGGAGGCTCGTGCAAACGTCTGACGGCGATTTGTACTTCTTGAGAGTAACGGCGGGCCTGTCCCTGAAAAAAAAGGGACGCGGATGATGGGGGATGCTCTGCGTTCTGTAAGGGACCCATCCTTCATCGAGCTTCATCCTTCGGAGAGAGGTTGCTTGCATTGTTCTTCACTTGGACAATTACGAAACCGACCTTGATATCGAGGTCAAGGCCGTCATACAAGTATGGGGGACACGGCATCGAAGCCACGGCAGCAACTTGCATCCACAGTCGCCACGACGCGGCGTACAAAGATAAAAGGATAAATGTAGACGAGCCACACGATTTTCTGTTCGCCAGGATTTGACGATGCGATTGAAAGTGCATCATTCTTCCTTTACCAAACGCCTCCCATAATTCGAAACCGTTGAAAAGACCTCCTGCCGTCACTTTGTCATTCCAAGGGTGCAGCGACCATTTGGGGAGGAAACAGCTGTGGGATGAGAACTCGACCGAAAAATAGTGGCACTGTCTTTGTCCTCATACAGGACACTCTCCCTGCGCGCACCACTCAAACTCACCACTTCAGCTCCTTGCGCTTTCACCACTGGAAACACACACCCAAACGCTCCCTTCACTGAACACTCAACAAATGAAATCGCCGGCGGTGTTCTCCACTCTTGATGACGGATGACATAAGATTTCAACATGTGCCTGCCGCGGCAAATGCCATGTTGGACTGGTTTGTCATCGCGCGTATTGCAACATTGACCTGAACGACGGCCCCAGGGAAAGTGTATTGTTCGATACGACTTCATTATTCTCAGTTTTCGACCCAGAGAAAAGGGAGGGACGATCGGGGTTTGCTTTCGGTCCAAGAACTCACAGGCGCTGCCATGAGGTAATCTTCGCAGGTCTTTCTTGGAGGCCCGGACCAGATGATAGTCCCTCCAGTGGTTCGAAAGTCGGACGACAAAGGCTTGCTGGCTCTGGTTACTGACGGATGCTCGAATGATGACCGCGGTTGTTATCGAAAGCCGGATTGGACAAGACAGCGACAAAATGTCCCGGTTCGCACTTCGCGGCTCTCAGGCTCCGGCCACAAATATGAAGTCTTGGCTTGGGCATCATGAACTCGGAGGGTACGGTATGCGAAATCACCTTCGTCCAGTCATACGTACAGACCAGCATTTGCTAGCGTCTGTGAAAATCTTGCGGGACCCGCTTGTGTGAAACGACCCATGCGCACGCTGTGGTTGTTCTCTGGGTATCGAGATTGCGTCGATGCGGGCCGCACTGCTAATCCGAGATGTTTGTCGGCCCAGACAGGGTGATTCTGTGATTCCATGCATCCCGCCCCGGTTATGAAAGCGGTGCGCCACGTACTGGGAGCAGTATTGTTCACTTGATCTCCTTTGTGATGTTCCATACGCGATAGCTTATGGGAACTAGCGCCGCGACAAGCAAAAGATCTGGTCGCTAAACCCGACACGCTCTGACGTGGCAAGTATCATATCAAAACGAGCAATTCCGTGGGTCCACTGGCACGGAAGTGGTGACCAAAATTCAGAGTAGCAAAGGGGCAGGGACAGGGAAGCTGGCACTCTGGCACGTTGACCTTTTTTTGAACCCGCACATCCAGGCATCACGGAGTCATTATCATCACCTTTTTGTTTCAGATATTGTTACACATACGCCCGCGGCTTACAATATTAATGTCCGAGTCTTGGACTTAGCGTTAGTGCATCTCTAACCCGCCCTTGTCAACTCGCTGCTATTGATACACGGTTTCGCCAGCGGGTCGCGATTGTTAACTCTGCAAGATTCCTGGGCGAGACCAATACTTCGGCGGACAACAGGTTACCTCCAAAATTGCCACGGTGTTGACCTTATGACAAGGGTCACTTGCTTTACCTGATATGAGCGCATCAATCGAGTCAAGAACCGTGGAGAACAATTATGAGATCTATGCTGAGGACTGAGGCGTACTGACGGCTGTTCCCCGCGATCCCCAAGGTGCTGGCGTTGTTGCTAAATTACGGCCAAAAGAGGTATTTTCTCGGTCTCAGGCCCAGCCTGGCATGATGGGACATGTGGACAAGTGCAAATAATTCCGCAAGAGTGCGTGGAGTGTGCACATAAACAGGGCGCATAGATGGGTCTAGGCATCGCAATCACCCGGTCGCAAAATCTTGTCTGACTTCTCAACGGAGATCGATGAGGCCGATGAGGACTTATCCTATATGAGGGCGGGTACAGAGGTAACACCGTCCGTGCACGCGGATCTCATGTCGCGCGAGAACTGAATACGACAAATGCTACCGGGTACCGAAGTCCAGAAGGGCCGAAACTGACGTAAGTTATGTAAACAGATGGCGCATAATATCGATCATCGGCGAATTGCTGTCCCTACTGTACAAGGAGTTACTGTATTTGCCGAATGTGAGCCATGGCATGGAACGACCGGACCAGCGAAACTGATTGATTATCGATTATCGCCTATGGACTCACCCCAATTTCTAAGTTGCGGTCTTCTCACTTCTCACATCACATTGACTAATTATTAATTATTACTTACGCTTCCACCCGACCAGTTTCTACGCGATGCACCAGCTATGGAGGCTACATGCTTCGAACTCTGGTCTCTCCGCCAATCAATGTCACATCTAGCGAAGACTTATAAAGGTGATCTGAACAACCAGCCCTATGTGGTACTTACAGTACCTCCCGTCTCGATCCATCCCACTTTAACTCTGGTTGTGGTCATGACTTTCCTTATGTCAACTGTTGATCTTCTTGTCCTTGTGTTGGCTCTTGCCACGTTCATGGCTATTCGTGACTATCAAAAGAGGGGGGGACTTCCGTACCCTCCTGGACCCCGACCGCTTCCTTTAATCGGTAATCTTCTCGATATCCCAAGAGAGTTCTCTTGGCTCTGGTACCTTCAGCTCTCAAAGAAATACGGTATGGATTATTTTCTGGTAAGGCTACTCGTACTCTTGACAGAGGGTATGTCAGGGGACATCATGTCTTTCCACGTCTTTGGCCAAGTCATTGTCGTATTGAATTCCGTCGAGATGACCAAAGACCTGCTTGAAAAACGTGGTGATATCTACTCCGATCGTCCTGTTATTCCGATCTACGAAATGTCTGTGTTCTTGATTCCTCCATTCTTGAGTGATAATTAATATGGGTCAGGATGAGCTGGGAATGGGTCATGCCATTTGCAAGATATGCCGGGTCCTGGCGTCAGGCACGCAAGCTGCTTGACCGTGGCCTTCGGCCAGGAGCGATAGCGGCATATCACCCTACGCAACAAATGAAGGCACGCCTTTTTCTCGCCGATCTGTTGACAAGCCCGAATGAGTGGGAGAGTCACCTTGAACAGTTCGTGGCTCTGACATTCACCATTGTATTGCTATCTTTCCCTGAGCACCTTCCTAATGGTCCAGTTTGTCCGGAGAGCTAATCTTGGCTATGGGGTACGGTTACGAAGTTCAAGGGCGGAATGATCGGGTGGTCAATGTTGCCAGAAAAATGGCACAGCTTGCGGCCGAAACAGCCCTCCCAGGTGCCGTCCTTGTGAACTACCTTCCTTTCTGTGAGAGACCTCTTTCACACGCGACACAATCGGTCCATGACGATTCCCTTTAGTGCAATACATTCCTGAATGGCTCTCGTGGATAAGTTATCAACCACTTGTCCGTTATGGCTACGAAATGGGGAAGGAGGTCTTGCATGGGCCGATAGGATTCGTCCGAGAAAGCATAGTAGGGAAAGAATCATTGAGTGCTTAATGATGTTTGGGGGTTCACACTTCTTTAGCTTAACGGCACTGCTAAACCATCATTGGCTCTCGATAACTTGCAGAAGGCGGAGAAACTAGGGGTCCCAGAACGCGAGACGGCAGAGGAAGTGATTGCTGGGGCTCTAGGATCAATGTACGCAGGTGAGTGACATATCTACTACGTCTGAACCCCGGCTCATTATAGCCGCCCACAGCTGGCACCGACACGGTATGTGGTCAAGCAGATATATTCGAGTATGCCAGATCATTCGATTCCTTGTTCTTAGACAGTATCTACCATTATGTCATTCTTCGTGGCAGTTTTGCTTCGTCCAGACATACAGGCGAAGGCACAGGAGGAACTCGATGCCGTTACCGGGAGAGAGCGACTGCCAACATTTCAAGATCGTCCAATGTTGCCATTGGTTAATGCAATTTGCAAGGAAGTTCTGAGGTGGAGACCCGTCGTGCCCCTCGGTGAGTTCACCACTAGGCGATCCCGATCCCTCACGCAAGAGATCCACGGTCCATAGCTGTACCCCATGCAACTACAGAAGATGACGTATACAAGGGTTTATTTATACCCAAGGGTTGGCTTTATCAATGTCCACGATTATCCCACTGATAGCAAATCTGTATCTTCAGGTGCGCTGGTCATGGGGAATGTATGGCACGGTATCTGCCCCATTCCGTTCGCCTTTGGCCTCAACTATCCGTAGGGCGATCTTACATGACCCAGAAATGTACCCAGATCCGGATGCCTTCAAACCAGAACGGTTCCTCAACCAAGGTGGAAGCGCGCGTGAGGATCCAGTGTTGGCATCAACATTTGGATTCGGAAAACGTATCTGCCCCGGGAGACACTTCGTCGAAGCCACGTTATTCATTCTTGTTGCGTCTTTGCTCTCTGTTTTCAACATCGAGAAGAGCAGCGCCAATGGTGGGCCTGATGTGTACTCATTTACGGGCACGCTCATAAGGTACGGTCTTCGCGTCTCGACCGTGGACCGTGGTGCGGGGATTGACGCATACTATTGACGACTGACCATCGAGCGCTTTCTTTTCAGCCGTCCTAACCCCTTCCCTTGTTCTATCACCCCGAGGGATAAGAAGGCAGAAGATCTTATCGTTGTCGATTCGCTGGCACGTTGAGCTATTCGGGCCATTTGTTTCATACTTCAATTTTTACTAGAAGAGATGTACTGTGCTACAAACTTGAAATGAGGTTGATATAGTGTTACACTGAAGATCGGACTTTTTTTAATTCCGAACTTCTACTGTATTCCGCGCGCACGCGCATGAGTGGTGTGACAAGTTGGTTCTAGCGAATGGCAGGTTCTAGCGAATGGCAGATATCGACCGAGCTGTGACGTCTTTGATGCAAATTGAATTGTCACGATTTCGTGACAAAATGTGACTGGTTTCAGACCTGGCCAATCAGCGTTAATCGGCGCTAATCGATAATCAGCCGACTGGGGACCGCCAGCCATGCGGTCCAAAACGTCGAACGAACGAACTCCCGCACCTTGTCCGCACGCTTGGCCAAGCTACAGTACCACTCACTCACCCACTCCCCCGGTTGCTTCTCGTTCCCCATCGTGTGGTGTGTTCCCAAGCGATTACCGAGCGCTCATCACTACACCCAACTTGAACAAAAGTCCAACAAAACGGCCACGGAGGCCGCCCAAATGGCCCTACATCCCGGCAAGAGCCGGATGCCCGTTGGAGCAGGAGCGAAACAGCTGCGAGTTCAGTTTTTCGTTCCCTACCCTGACGCAAAGACGGCCTGCGTGACTAGCCAGTGCGGACGTGGCAAAAGTTTTGTCGTGGCCACGCAACAGTCCTGGGCCGATTGTATGCGTACATACAAAGACGCACCACCGAGGACCAGTATTATGTATAGATGTGGCAGTTGCGTGGCGGTTAGTTGAAGCGAACGACGGATCTGTGGTGAAGAGACATTGGGACAAGCAATCCATGTCGATATACGAGAGTTGGGTCATGTCAGTGCTACAACGGAGTAAATTTTCACGCAGGCCTCACGTCTCATGCATCTCATGTCCCAGCATCTTTGCCACGGGGCATCCACATCTCGGAACCTCGGGTCAAGCCTCGGCCCGCCCGTGCCAACCCCACGTACCCACGTGCTCTGATCAGTTTTTCGTACCATCGTTTGAAGGCGCACCCCACATCAAACTTAAACTTTCGCTCACCACATTTTGTGCTGCATAGTCCACTATCTGCCCAGGATCAACCCCTTCTCGGGTGCTGTGCGGGGGATAAATTCTGGGCGCATTTTTCTTCTTCTGTGTCAAAGCACCACAGCGGTTCTTCTGAAACATGTTCAGTATTGGTCCTGGGGAGCTTCTAGGCCAGGAACCACATCCACCAGTACTAGTGTAGACGTCTGCGATTTGATTGCCGGACGATACTCTACTCGGCCACGGTGATCATATAGTTGGCCCCTCCTTGAAGCCGTGAGCGTGAGTGACAATCTTCAAGCGTGATATCGCCCACAACGTACCTCACGGGGATTGTGCCCTCCAACTGGAGACCCTTTGTGCTAAACATGATCGCCATTCCCTCAAGCGGACCTGCAACCTCTCCTTCCGGGCAGTGTTTCGGGCGGTCACATACTATACTGTGCGAGTTTCTCACACCGCGCTGATTGTTTCCACCCTTACCAGAGCTAGTATTTTTCCAGGTCACAACCCCAGCTCGCGCTGTTTGCCTAGTCGAACAACACCATAGCCCAACAATGGGCTAAATATCACGGGTACCATTTCATTATCATGCAAGCTTGAGGTCACGCCACCGAAGGGGCTATGGAAGTCGAGGCACAATTCTTCTGATATCAACGTGGAGGTGCAAATGATCCGTACAGACCCAAAAACAGCTCCCTGACAGCTCCCGGCATCACATCAACAGGGACATTGTGTGAATTCCCCATCTGGCAACCCGTGAAACATCAAAAAAGACGTCTCGGGACGACTTGGAATATCAGCCAGCGTTATCGATTGATAAGTCCGACTGAGTAGGTGACCCTGACTCGGAGTATACCATAAAGGTGCGAATTACTTGGGATTGGACATCCTAGATACTGACTCTCTTGCTTCCCTGTGGAGAAGTCATGCCTCTCTGCATTCTATCGTGGATCTATTAGTCCTTTTCTCTGTTTTCCTCGCTCTGCGGGTTATCCGCAACTATCGACGACGCGGTCGGTTGTCCTACCCTCCCGGCCCACGGCCGCTGCCAGTTGTCGGGAATCTTTTCCACATCCCGAGGGAGTTTCCTTGGCTTGCATATACTCAGTATGCGAAGAAATATGGTATGAATCATACTCTTGTACCCACTCCGTTTACCGTTTACAACGAAACCGGCAGGGGATGTCATTTCCTTCCAGGTTTTGGGACGAGTCGTTGTCGTGTTGAACTCCATCAAAGCCACAAAGGATTCTTCGAAAAGAATGGAGACACTTACTCTGATCGCCCTGCAGTTCCATTCTACGAGATGTGAGTGCTTCGGTCTTTTCTACATGGCTTCGGCCGACACCAATCAGGATGGGGTGGCACTGGCTTTTGCCGTCTGCAAGCGGTGACCGTTGGCGCCTGGGACGCAGGGTGCTTGACCGCGGCCTTCGCCCAGGTGCTGCAGCCATGTACCGTCCGATGCAACAGGCAAGGGCACATGTACTCCTTTCTCGACTGCTTGAAAGCCCGCAGCAATGGGAGGCCCACATCGAGCTGTTAGTTTCCCCTCTCTGTTCTGTATTACGTCCCAGAATTATTTGGCAAATATCTAGCCTGCAGGGTGAATTGATCCTCGCTATGACATATGGCTATGAGGTATCCGAGCGCGATGATGAAATGATTGATGCTGCCCAAGAGATGAGCAGATTTGCCGGGCCGAGGATTCTTCCTGGTGCATTGCTCGTCAATGAGTTTCCTTTCCGTGGGTAGTCTTCTCGTGGTGCAACACTGATACACTCACCACGTATTCGTCAGTGCGCCACATTCCCAAATGGTTGCCATGGCTCAGTTACAAGCCATTGGCCAGCATCGGCCATGGGATCGGGAAAAAAGTCTTATATCCTCCTATTCAGTTCGTGAAGGGGAGCATCGTAAGTGATCAGTTATTAGGATAGTGGGTATCGCATCCCAATAACTCGCTCTAGCTCAATGGCACAGCTCGGCCCTCGCTTGCGCTCGAGAATTTCCAGGAGATAGAGAACAAGAAGCTAAGTGGATCTCATCGTGACGAGGCAGAGGAGATGGTTGCTGGTGCCTTGGGCTCAATGTACGCAGGTCAGTAGCGCCTACTCTCCTGATATTCATCTAAAATCGTTTATAGCCGGGGCTGATACTGTAAGTCGTGGACAACTACTCGGGTACGTGTGACCCTATCAGATGCTGAGTGTCATTGCTTTAGGCAGTCTCGGCCATGATGTCGTTTTTTGCGGCGATGTTACTTTACCCAGAAATACAGAAGAAGGCACAGAGCGAACTCGATTCCGTCCTTGAGCGAGAACGGCTTCCGGCTTTCGAGGATCGTCCGAGGTTGCCATTTGTTGATGCAATATGCAAGGAAGTTTTGCGATGGCGTCCTGTCACTCCTCTGGGTGCGTTCACGCATAGCTACCTATTACTTAGGTGAAGCGACGTAGCCTGACCCATACCGCATCCACGTTATCCTTGCTATCAGCTATCCCTCATGCAGCCACAAAGGATGACGTCTATGCAGGTTTCTTTATACCGAAGGGTGAGTCTCGGAATTTAGAATGAATCTACTCGTTGGCTTATGCATGTTTCCATAGGCGCCGTGGTGATTGGAAATGCGTGGTGAGCTCTACTTCCACGTTTCTTGTGACAATGATAGCATCAACTTATTTCCAGGGCAATTTTGCGGGATCCTACTCAGTATCCTGAACCGGATGTCTTCAAACCGGAGCGATTCCTCAACCCGGATGGGAGTTTGCGCGATGACCCTACCCTGACTTCGGCATTCGGATTTGGAAAACGCATATGCCCCGGAAGACACTTCGTCGACGCGACGTTGTTTATTGCGGTGGCATCTCTGCTCTCGGTTTTCAACATTGCGAGAGCGAGTGAAACCCAGGACATGCCTTCTGATTTATCGTGTACCGGCGCTATCATTTCGTACGTTGAGTGGCTTATCCTAAGGATTAGAGAGCAATAACTGATCTCGCTTTTAGTCGCCCGAACTCGTTCCCGTGCTCTGTAGTCCCAAGAGATAAACGAGCGGAGGAGCTCATTCTCGCAGATACAATGGCGCGTTGAATTCATCTGTTGGAATTTCCGGGTGGGCTGGTGCTCTAGGTGGTGTGGGCGTGTATTTGTATTGCAATGAGAAGGCCATTTCAGTGACATAAAGCACGTGACTGTACGGGGAATCCATCGGCAGAATACATGTAACTCACGCATATAACTTGGGCCAAATGTGCTCCAAGAAAGGTGCCCTTCTCGTCTTACACCCATGGCCTCCCATATGCCTATCGTTGACGTCGTCGCTTTTCTGTTCTTTTGCCTTGCTATTTCGGCTATCCGCGCCGGTGGATGCGCGCACGAGTTGTACGCGGTCACGTGATGATTCCGTACGGCAGGGCCATATCTGGCGGCCTTACACAGGCGGGTAGGCGCAGCCGCAGGAGGGACAAGAGCGTGAAGCAGCGCGGGATGCTCACAGATGTAGATCCTGAAGGTATCAGAGGCCCAGCGGCCGAGAGTCTGGATACGGTCGTAAGACCATCCAGCCACAGAATGGGGGAAGCGGACGAGGTGTGCTCCGATTAGACTCTAGTCAACCTTATCCGCGTATCCGACTTGACCCGACCGAACCCCCTGGCACAGCAGATATAAGCCCCGTACAAGCCTCCCGCTCATGCATCAGTGCTCTCCCACGCAATCCCAGCGCTGAAACCCGATGTTCCTCAACTCGAACAGACTCCACCGTGCTCTTTCTGCCTTCGACCACGCCACCCATCGCTGGGCAGCCATACCTCTGCGCGACCCGCATGACCCAATCACCCAGAAGAGGCCTTCTTCTCACCCAGAAGAGACCATCGGCAAGCAGAGCCTCTCCCTCACATCTTGGAATATCTACGCCTCCCACTCAGGGCCCGTCGCACGCTCCAAGCTCATCCTCGACCACATCTTGAAGGGACCGAAGTTTTCCGACATTATTCTTCTCCAAGAAGTCACTTCTGGCGCCCGCCAATCTCTCCTCAGCGATCCCAGAGTGCGCTCTGGCTTTCTGACGACCGACGCTGAGCACGACACGTCTTTCAAGGGGCTGCCATTCGCGACCATGACGTTGCTCTCCAACAAGCGTTTTGGCTCTCCGTTGCTCGCTGAGGAGGGCGAGGGAGGGGGGAAGCTGATGCTCGACAGCGTCTTCCGCATGGAGCTGCCGAGCAGGTACAGGAGGGATGCGCTCTGCGTGGATATCGTCGCCCCAGCCGCGCCTGGCGCAGTATTACGTCTCCTGAACGTGCACCTCGACTCCCTCGACTCGCATTTCCGGCGTGCCCTACAGATGCAGGTACTAGCTGGCGTCCTGCGCGAGCCCAGATGCAGTGGTGGGATCCTCGCAGGCGACTTCAACGCAATCCTCCCCGAGGATCATAGGCTCGTTGACAAATACGAGCTGCTCGATGCCTGGGTCGCGCTACACGGGAGTACGAGGCCTGATCGAGGAGCTACGCGGGGTGGCGGCGTCAGACTAAAGGGCGGACTGAAGGCAGGCAGGGTCGCAATGTTGGGCTCGAAACCTGATGAGATTGAAGTTCTCCAGCCTGGTCTCATCGAGCCCGATAGGCCCCGGAGGGACTACTGTGGGCTGTGCTGCACCTTCACCATCTAATACAGTAAGCAAGTTTTTTTTTCTAGCTTGTTCGATGCGTATATGACCACCTGCTTTTCCCCCATACGTAATTAGATCGAAAGCAGTTGAATCATCATGTTTTTGTTTTTATTTTGCTTTTCTTTTCCAACGTCGAATGTTAAGGATCGGCCTCTTGCCCATTTCAGTTCCGAAAAAAACGACCCGCGGTCTTTTTTTGCAATCCCGGACCCCCCTTGGGTTATGAAGTGCGCGGACGTAACGACAGGAAGATCGAAGTTGCAATAAAGATGTCTAATCATGGATCAGCGACAGCTCTTCCAGGTGCATTGCTCGTCAATAACCTTCCTTTCCGTGCGTTATCGCTCCTTGGGATGGTCCTTGAGTTCACAATGACTTCCTTAGTTCGGCACATCCGTAGAGAACTTGAAGCTAAGTGGTGCAGAACGCGAAAGGCTGAGGAAAGGATCATTGGCGCTTTAGGTTCTATCTACTCAGGTCGGTGATTAACACGGTACTCAGTTCTGCAGTTGTTGAGACTATCCTTCTCAGCCGGAAGTGACACCGTAAGCTGCAAAGACGTGTATTTGCAGTTGTCAACTCATTCGAGCCCTCGATTTGTAGACGGTCGCCGCCATGATGACATTTTCGTTGCTATGCTACTCCACCCAGGTATCGCGAGGATTCTATCACAGGACGAGACCGACTCCCAGCTTTCGGTGATCGCCCAAGGTTACCATTCGTAGATGCAGTGTGTAGGGAAGTTTTCAGGTGGCAGCCTGTCACCCCTCTCGGCACGCCCACCAGGGCTAATGAACACACAAGAGAAGAAGTATTTGATAACATCTTTGATTACAGGTGTCCCGCATGCAACCACAAAGGACGACGTTTTCAATGGTTTCCTTATACCCAAAGGTGTGTATGTTCTCTTTTTGTTGGCCTCATCGTTGGCAGACGCACCTTTGACCAGGGGCGATCGTGATCGCAAATTCATGGTGAGCTATTTTTTCTTTGCTTCCGAAATGACTTTCAACTTTTCATAGGGCGATTTTGCATGACCCGACCATATATCCGGAGCACTTCAAACCGGAACGCTTCCTCAATCCGGATGGAAGCTTGCTGGGCGATCCAATTCTCACATCCTCATTTGGATATGGAAAAGCGTATATGTCCTGGGAGACACTCCGCGGACGCAACGTTGTTTATGACTGTTGCATCCGTGTTATCAGTTTTTAACATCGAAAGAAAGGAAGGAGCCGGAGGTCAGCCTTTTGAGCACTCGTACAGGGGCACAGTCATAAGGTTCGCCCCATTTCCTAATGAGAAAGACGTGATGGAGGCTAGTTCTGATTGCTACTAGTCGTCCCAACCCATTCCCATGCTCTATCAATCCGAGGGATAAACGTGCAGAAGAGCCGATTATTGCCGACGCCATGGCACGTTACTGTAACGGTAGGCTTGCAGTTTACTTTACCCAGAATTTCACTGGCAGCGCATATACATCAAACTGATTCCACCAGCTGGATCCGCGGTAATATTCGGTCGGGTAATGTACCTCTGGCGTCACTTTCGATGACATCGCCGCGGCTTGATGCGCTGAATGAGGTGTAAAGAGATCGACATCGCATGGCTAACCAACGTTAGGTTCTCCTGCCATTTACCTGTGGAATGATGAACTGTTGTCTTGCGATCTGGGTTGAATTATGCAGGCCGTTGCGTCGTTTCGTTGCACCGCTTCTGGATTTGAGGTACCGTGTTAGGTGCTGCATTGTTGTCTATGGGCTAACCGGACCTAATGAGCACCATGTGACGTCGCGTACGCTATCATTGGTCCGTAATTCATTACTCTGTACAGTACACCAGGAGCATGGTCGTCGGATGTTTAGTACCCCAGACGACCTGAGGTCGGTCTTCCCAGACGAAGTGATCCGATAATAGTCTTTGGTGTTGCTGTTACGATGAGTCCGTGCTACACGGTAGATTATGAGGTGAGGGAGCGATCCAGCCGCTAGTCTTCCTCCTGCTCTTCCTCGTCGTCCTCGTCCTCGCCTTCGTCGTCCTCATCTTCGGACACTTCCATACCTTGCTCCTTCATGCGCTGCTTGTCCTTCGCACGCTTTCCACTCAGCTCGTCCAACAAGACGAGCAGGTCTTCTTGCTCCTTTTCCACTTCGGCGCGCTTCGTACGCTCTGCCTCGAGGGCGGCTTCCAACGCTACGCGTTCCTATTATTCGGGATAAGGTTCATGCCACTGCCTCTTCCGAGACGGAAAGGAGAAAAAAAAAAGACATCACGTACTTCATCGACCTTGGCTGTGGACGGTGATGCATTGGATGTGGTCGTGGGCGGCCCAGTAGTGACATCGGGTACCGCGGTTAGCTCCTTTAGTTTACTTTGTAATGCTTCGATCTCCGCGGCCTGCTTCGCGATAACCCCACGAAGGGAGGCGACCAAAATGCTCTCTTCGCCACTCTGCGCTGTTTAAAACCGGAGAGAGCGGGATGAACGAACCGGAGAAAAAAAAAACTAGTTTCCACACGAGTGGACGTACCGGCTGACGACGATGCCGAATCCGGATCCGCCACGATTCCGCGCTGAATCGTATCTGGGGGGCATTAATTGAATTGGGCGTTACGGAGATTAGAGAAGAAAGGGGGGGCGATCCCGGGGCAAAGCCCGCAACAACAACGAAGAAGGCTTACGATTGTTCGCCTTCCAGAAGTCCATGAAGGCCCAGTCGAACCAGATCTCCGTCTCGCCATCGTACATCGGCGTGAACGCCGGATCGAGCGCTTCCGGGCTGGGAGTCGGGCACGGCAGAACCCAAGAGTCTGGGCCGACGACTTTGACGCGCTCGTCGTCGCGCATGCGAGTCATCCGGCCCACGAGCACGTCCGCGCCCAATCTCGCGAGGATCGAATGCATAGTCGTCCTACATAAACATGAAACATGTGGGGAATTGAGCACCGCGCCCGGATAATATGAGACAGACGAGAGAGAGGGCACCCACCGTGTTACTTCGCCCGGCTCGCGGTTGAACTCGTAGCACACGCCCAGAAGGAACGCACATAGACCAGGCACGACCACGTCGATCTCGCTCGGCTGGTTCAACTGTTCGACGAGCACGCCGAGTCCGCCTGCCTCGAGGAACTCGCGCACCGCGCGCGGGTCCTCCCACAGCCATTGTGCGAGCAGCGAGAGATAGGCGCAGATGACGCGGTCAGCTTCCCGTGCCTCGCGGGGTGCCAATCCAGCCCGCGAACGCTGTAGGAACGCGAGTGAGAGGTGTTCCGTGAGAAGAGCGAGCAAGCTTTGCGGAGCGTCTTCTGTATCCTCCTTCGATGTGGATTCGGATGGAGGAGGCGGTTCGCCGTCTGCGGGGACGAAGAAGGCGCCGCCTGCAGTCGACGACGCTGGCAGCGGTGTCAAAGGAGGGGGAACAATTTTGCGAGCCAGGTCTTTGCAACGCGGTGCATGCCGAAGCAGGTGGGCAAACAGAACGGCCGCGAACTGGACCGAAGAGACACTGATTCGGTCCAGAGGGGAACTTGGAGGAATGATAAGGCCGAATAGAAGCGGTGTCACGGGTGAGTGAGCGAGTACATCTATTATCGGGCTCGTGAGATGCCGACGAATGGAATGGAGAGTGGGATCTGCGAACTCACCAGGAGCATTCTCGGGTGCGGGTGGGAGCATGCCCGAGACAATAGCTTCTTTCACGTGATCGTCCCGAAGGAAGTGCTTTCGAGCAGCCTCAGCATGACTACAGTCCACGATCCGACGGAAGAGAAAACCAAACCTCGAATACACCCACAGCTGTCGCACGCAAATCGACGCTGTCCTTTTGCCTTCGTACAGCATTCTGACCGTTGTATTCGCCATGCATGATGAGTTCGAGAAGGGCGTCAATGCCAGTAGCGGCCTCAAGGCGGTCCCATTCTTCGCCATTTGTCTCAGGGACCGGCATATATGGCGTTAAGATCATGTCAGGCAAGAGAGGAGCGGCGGCAGGTGGGAGCAGTCGGAGACACTACAGCAAATCAAAGACGATTGTAAAGGTTTAAGGAGATTTGAATGGTACCTTGACCTTGAGCGTGGTTGGCGCATTAGATGCCAGTGCCATCTCAATGAGTAATCTTGTGAAAGTGTAGCCCTCCCGCAGCTGCATGCAGTTATATTCCGACTGGAGAAGGAGCAGTACTGTAACGCACAGCAGCACCCTTGGATCCTAATAACAGTCCGATCGCTTCGAGAATCAGGCCAGCGTTGGTAGTCTTATCTTCATTCCAGAATTGCAATGCGAACTCCTGAGGCGCAAGTTGATCTGGCTGCACATTTGGGTTGAAGAAGAGGAGCGAGCAAAGCAGAGAGGGAAGACTTGTCTCGCGAAAGTAGCTCTGAACTGGCTCGATCAGGAGACCGTGGGCGACATCAAAGGGATTTTTACCTGGTTGGAGGTGTTAAACCGGAGGAGAGTATCAACGCATTTGAGAGCGTCGGTAACGACTGATTGGCCTTCGAGCCCACCTTCCCGAGTGACGACCGCAAAGAGCTTCTCAAAGATCCCGTCAAAGGCAAGGACCTTTTGTATCTCTGTGCTCTGCCGGATCAGTGCGGCGAGCATAGCAATGCCTACAAGGAAGAGCGCAGTCAATGGAAAAGCGAATGGGACCAGACAAAATTCTCGCGTAGGGTGCAGAAGAACAGGGAAAGCTCACCATGGCCAACGACCTCCTTTTCACCCTCCAAAAGTGCGATCACCGTAGCGGGTCCGACGGGAGCCTTCAAAAAGTACGACTGCACGGTCTGCGGCCGATTCTGCAGTATGCCGATCAACAGAACGCACGCGCTGTAGCGCAGCGCGTGGTCCCGATCGCCCAGCAACGCAAAAAGCTTGTGCGCCGTCTTCTCGTCCTCGAGCAACCTATCCGTGTGCTCAAGGCCGAGATCGCGCTGCATATAAGAGGCAGCGGCGTCGGCTGTGTCGCAGAGGACGGCGACGGTTTCGATGGCCGCGCGGCCGATATCCGGGTCGACGTCGGCGTCATTCTGGATGATCACGAGGAGACCTGGCAGGGCGTGTGCTCCGACGAGCTGCTTGTGGCCCTTGGCGAGGCCCTTGAGAGAAAGGACTGCTGCGCGTCGGTCGGCGAGGAGAGTCGAGGGCGAGAGACGGTCGCTCAGGCGGGTGATGGTATCTGCGGGGGTTTGCTGTACGCCTGTCGGACCACGAAGGGCAGTGTAAGTCTGTTGGAAGAACTCCATCGCGCGGCACTGTCGCGCTGCGTGTCGCGTCGAATGTCGTCCTCGTCTCTCTAACAAAGCCGGGCCGAGCAGGGCCGAGCAATTAACTTTATTATGTAATCGATGTAATCGCTCGCTCCTCTTTGCCCCATGTCACCATGTTATGAAGCATAGCCATTTTCAAACTAGCCTATCGTCATCGTATCATTCATTCTTCTTGGATTGTTCGCATCACCCTCTCATGACCTGCGTGTGTGCCTGATTCATTATCGAGACGTCAACCCGGATGTAGTGCAAGCTGTGCAAGCTAATCAAGAAGAGGGAATATGTGGTATGTAACCTTTGCATATGTCCCATGAAATGAAAATTCAGTTAATGGACGCGCCGGAACATTCGGGAATCAAACCACCCTACTATGTTTTACATGCAAGCAGACTTGGTGAAGAGACAGGTGTCCCAGTGGTGTCCCTCATTAGCAAACCCAGAACATGACACTACGAATGCATGGGACGTTTATGAACACGGGTGAAAACTCTGACAATTCCACGACGATATTGCAATGTTCGTCTGGCCCTTGGATTGTGATGCGGCCCGCACTTCATGGGACGGTTCGTCGGTTCGTCTACAATATATCCAGTTTCAGATGGACATCAGTAGAGCTCACGTCACGCGTTGTATGTTCCCGGTGATAGGGTTTAACACTAGCCAAACATGACAAGAGTCAGTGACTCTTCTACGCCCAACCAACTTTTCGGTTAATGCGCATCGAAGATGCCCCCTATGTCTGGAATCCCACTAATGATAAATCTTGTGACTTAAAATCCTGGCGACTTAAAATCTTGGCAATCAATTCCGGTGTCTCCTAATGTTTCCCTTTCTCCGGAGCCTAGATATCGCCGTCTTACGATGTTGAGATTCTCTCGTCTTCATGTGGCGCTGCCTCGAAAGTCGCTCGGACCCGAGCGCCCAAAACCAAGGGAATCCCAAAATGCACTTGAACAAATTAATCATGTCTTGTGAAATGCCCACCTGCAGTACGTTGGCGCGTCCGGGAAAATTCCGTAGTCGGCTATATTTCAATTGACCCAGGTGATCAAGCTGTCTAATAACTGACGGGTCCCTGAATGTAAATAGGGAGCTAAGTTACATTTCCCCACTGGCATGGATTTTCTATACTGTACTTTTCCCCAAATGCCGGTGGTCGATCCACGTGACAGTCTCCATTAAACGCTTTTGTTTTTATCCTGAAAAGCCCCTCAGGGACTTGAGCCGCTGTATCTCAGCTGTCAATGGATGACAGGCTGGACTCGGAAAGCTCTTTGCAGCAGTCCCTTGGCCGCCCAAGGTACGCAATTGAGCATAAGAGCATGGACAGTTATGATTGTGCCTGTGTCACTGTCAAATGGTCTTGAGGAAGCGCCGCGGCAATGCTGTTCGAAGAAATAATGAATCATGATTTCAAGGTATTACTTGGACGTGCTCTTATGGCACATTCTACTGCAATTGTCTTCAAGGATCAGGTCGCTCACGATTATTTCGGCGCTGTACAGCGCGTCCCACTTTGCTGGTTAACCCTGTGGACGCTGGCTCCGACTAGCATTCTTCGTGACCGGCGACAAATGATGAAGCCACCGCCCTGAAGTGGACTTGCCATGCCACGGATGCATTCCACCTGAATACCGTTCGGGTATCTGGTAGACATATGTCTGCATGGGCGCGCAGTATTCAGGGCGCACTGTTCAGCTGCTCTCTATGCGAGATGTAAAGCGAAGAAGAAACATGTTTCGCGCAAGCCACCAAGACAGACCCACGCTCATATAAGTCAGGTTCTTTGCATGGGCTGAGGACAGCAAAGCGCCAAAGCCCCTGGCATCGAAGAGACTAAGCCTAACAAACGATGTCGCCGCCGAAGTACGAGCCCCCGAGCTACAAGATCCCTCCCAAACCCTCCAAACAGTTGGCGGTCGTGCTCGACTACTTCAATTGCCTCACGAATTGGGATTTCAAGACGCTCAGCCAGTTATCCACGCCAGAATTCACTCAGGTGACCCTACCCGCGTCTCTGGCCGTCCCGGCCCGGAGCAAGAGCGAAGACCTCGAATTCCTTCACAAGTTCCGGGATTCGCTCAAGGGCGTTCCCCTAGATGTGCGTAAACAGACGGGGAATTCGTCCCGCTCGTTCCGATGAAGCTGATTGAGGTGTGTTCGAAGATCCGATTATACGATGTCAATGAGAGCAAGGGAAAAATTTGGGTCCACGTGCGCTCCATCTATAACTTGAAATTGCAAGGGCCATCACGTGTTGACGTTCATCCCAGCTGATAATGAAAGCGGTCGGAGTCGAGTGCTTTTTCTTATTCAAATTCGGAACGGGCAAAGACGAGAACCTCATCATCAACGTCACCGAGTTTGTAGACAGCAAGGTGTTCTCCGGTGGTAGCACCGAGACGAAGCCCAACGCGCAGCCCGAGGCGCCCATCCGAGCTCTTTCGAGTTCAGTCCGTAAATGTCTCTCGGCGATGAGGCAATGCTCTGTGGATATTTTGCTATTCTTACCCCGGAGCTTGAAGTACGTCAAGAGCGGAGTGGAGCACAAGGACGCCCGTGTGCCAGGGACGGCTTCCGGCAAGTCGGGCCAGTAAGTAGAGTACTTGTACCCTTGTGATACTGCTTCTGCTTTGGCTAGTCAGAGTTCAATTGTTTTTGCGATCCATTTTACGATACCATTCGTCCCACCCAACCAGCGATTGAAGGCCTTGGTGAGCAATGACTGGAGGCGACCCATAAACGTCGTCTTCCATGCGTCAGGCCGGGGGCCGTTACATACCTGTCGTGTTTCTCCCGGGCGCGCTCTCGTCCCGTATTGACAGACCCGAAGACCCTTACGGAGAATGTACAGTAACTTCATCGACGCCCGGCATGGGAACCCTGGTCCAGGACAACTGTAAACGTTTTACGGAAAACGATTTCCGGACCCGTACAATGATGTCGGGCGCTTTTCAAAACCAAGTTAGCCATAGGTAGCGGTGTTGGCGGAGGTGGAGGGTACAAATGAACCAGGTTGTCCATAATCGATGTCAACATGCGGCAGTCCATCAGACGTGCGGTGGCACTTGGTGGGCAGTGCGGGGACGAGTTCAGGCATACAGTAATACCAGAGGATTGGATGGCCATCGGCGTCATCGCGATCACGATCATGCTTGATCGATGCACGATTGCATGATCACTTGTCCGATGGTGGTGCCCACAGAGCGCGCATGTGCCCAGCGCTCGGTTCCCTGTCCCCCAGCAGCTTCGGCTTAGTACCCCGGGGGCGCCGGGCGTTCGGCGTCGAGGTACTTTGCTCGAAATCGAGATCTGGATAATGGATGTGTGGTGGGTGAATTTGATTACTCCGGACTCGGCGCTGCAGGGATATGAATGAAACTCGCCCCCCAAAAATAAAAGCACACCTATCTAAGGGCAGGGCCAGTCGCATCGAGAATAGCAATACGGGAGCACGCGGGCAGCCGAAATGCCGGGAAGTCGAAGCACTGGTTCCGAAGTGAAGCCAGTGGGATTCTGAGGCTTTCCTTGAAGTACGTCACGACAGAAGCTGCGCGCACACGCGGTATCTTGGGGAACCGATGACTCTTGGGGCACGCAACTCGTAGCTACCTTACTCTGTATGGTTTGGGCGTGATCTCCGGATATTCACTTCCCCAGGAGAGTACGTACCCGAAAAGAGGTCACACGTCAGGGAACCCTTCTTTCGTTGTGGAACCATGGTCGACTTCCTACTGGTGGGACGTACGAAGCACTGACAATACGCGTACCATGGAAGGAGTCACGGCGTTCTTCACCCTGAGCATTTTCTGCTGACTCTTCCCGCCAACGAAGATAAGCCGGTCGTGGAAGACAGAACGTAACGAGAGAAGCTGAAGAATTTTCGGGGCAGTGACTTACACTTACAAAGAAGTTCCAGGGGATTAGGTTCACGGTAAAGTGACAACCGCCCATGCGCACCCTGACGAATGGAATCGGCGACATCAGTACATCAGTTCCTACGGGATTATTAAAAATGCGACAGTGAAAACTCCAGGCAGGCTACTGGGAACCCTGGAGAGTCGGCGCTTTGCCGAACCCTGGCAAAGGCGAGAACCGAGATATCTCAGTAGACCTCGAATGGATTAGATGCTTGGAAGTCAGCCCATTGCACCATACCATATGGGTTTCTGTCTAAGGGTGGTTGTGTGAACGGCGCTGTAGTGATATGTAACATGCCCATGGTGTGAAAGGACCCAGGACACTGGACACTTCAAGCTCCGCAAGGAAGGACATGGGTGGGTACTATTCCGTAGGCGAAACCGACCCAGAGATGTCTTGAAGATTGTCGCACTGGACGTTTCTGGCTAGATCGGATGTCCTGGCGTGTTCGGGATCCTTCATCGAAGGGTACTCTTGTGACAGATAGCGATGACCGCGCAGGTTTCGTAACCGTAACAGCACGACACTAACAGCTTATTTGCGTGATTCATCGTCAGAGGATGAAACCCCTACAAACAATGATGCAATGATGGAGTGGAGCAATATTAGGACGCACATGAACCTCATGTTACGAGGTGCCACAGCTGGACAGGCAATGCCGATATAATTGAGGCTTGAGCTGGTGATGAGGGGAGGCGAGTGGAGCGAACGCGGGTGTAAGCCAACAGGAACACGCCATCTGATGGTCATGGAACATAGATGGAAAGGCGGTGAGAGTTACATCATGATGGGCCGGGAGATGGTGAAAAAAGGTGACTCAAAATGGAACCAATGCCACGGAGGAGACGCAATAATAGAAGTAATATCTTGGGAGGATGCTGAGGACACTGTATCAGAAGGCTGGGCCAAGAGCGCGTAGGACACACTAGGCTACTCGACGCGGCGGGATCTGACGGAGTTCCATCAGCGAGGCGATCCATCCACGTACATAGGACGGACGACTTTCTGATATCATACTACGGATACATCGGAGGCAGTGGCGGTTTGTCTGATACGTCAAACTGGGCAGAGCCCAGCAGCTGTAGGAAAGAGATCGGGCCCTTGAAGCCTAATTGACGCCGTGCATGACTGTCTCTGGCTTCCCTTATGCGCATCCCCAGAACAGAGTACATTGTTAACACCGTGTTCTCCTAGGCCCCTTAATTCACCGCAAAGGAGTTAGGGCTGAGTCTCTCGGATACTCTCAGGCCGTTCTGATAGGGCATTGATGGATCACCGCGTGCGCCTCCATTGATGCATCTGTGTCGTGAAATTGCCTTCCATAGCATTCCGTGGCGCCCAGAGATCAAGTACCAGGCGTATGACCGGTAAACTGCTAGGTCTCCCCACCATGCCTTACTTGATGAAGCAGGTGGTAGGCGCGTAAAATTGATTGAGAATTCGAGAACCAAAAAAATTAAAAGTACCTCGCACATGCGACACATCGCCAATTAAAAGTACCTCGCACGTGCGACACATCACCGAGCCGGCCTTCGCACGCATGCTCCGACCGAGTCTGGAAGCCAGCCCATGTCCATGCGTGCACCTGAAGGGGATGTGTACCGAACACGTAGTGAACCGCCGAACCGAGTTGAAGCCGTTTTCTACTTGCTTCTACTGCATGGGATTGCGGGAGGACTTCGTCCAAACTGCGGCCCGGTAGTTGCCGGGCTCCGCTAACGAAAGCCGTCACGCGTCACGATTTTGAGCCACACCAAGAGGACTGCAATTCTCCCGCCCCAGCCATGCCATCACTCAGAGAAGCTATTGTTGGGAGCCTCCCTTCAGAAGCCGAACAGGACGAAACTAGGCGGAACCCGAAGAAACCAACGACTCGAATTGGAACCCGGCATCATTGATGAATGACCAGCATGATCTTCTGTTTGCCGGTCAGCCTACTTTAGTATAGGGCGGCGTGGGGTATAGCCTTCCAAACCAGGATCAAGGAGTGAATCAACCCCAGAAATTATTGTTTCGCGCCTGACGTGATTTCGGTTGAAGCGGTGAGATGAGTACCCCCCCATGGTAAGTGGGACTGGGCTGAACCGCTCAACCGGAACAGGTGACATGTGGCGGCGAAGGACGGCGACGGCGGGAGCAAAAAGGACCGTGAAGGTGGCGAGAAATCTCGAGGGAACTATTATTGACGATCGGTTTCACTGGTTCCAGAAAGGCTATCTATGCCAAGCTTCGAGAGAAGGGGTGAAGCAGGAAAGGGGAGGACGATGAAAAAAGGTTTCGCGAACCAAACACGGAACTGGAGGGCCTTGGAAATGAAATTTAAATCATGGAACCCGTTTCGACTCGCGTCAGAACAGGTGACGGACATCATCCTGAACGCACGGCTTAATGGGGTATCTGGCCATCTGGCCCCATCGCCCCGCCCCGCCACAGGCACGGCCTCAATGCCCCCGGAAGCTTTCTCAAGTAAATGATGTCGACGTCAACTGAGGTGCGATTGCGATATTCAACATAGGAATGCATCTGGATCTTGTAACCTGCGTTCCCCGCCGCCCGTATAAATATCTATTCTTCATTCGAAGTTTCCCGTTCAGTCCCATATTTGCTCGCCTATCAAAGTATAGTCCCGACCATGGGTAACAACAACTCCCGGCCTACTGCTACTAGTCCTGTAGACTCGTCTTCTACCTTGCGTCACGGCCCTCGATCGCTCAAACATCTCAAATCAGCCCCACATTCCCTCAGGTCTTTACGACTTCTTGACTCGAGAAGCACGTTGTCTTCGTTTAACAGCTTCTCAGAAAAGCACAGCGAAAAGGATAAAGAAAACCAACACCCTAGTCGAACCGGACAGCCCTGTGTCTGTGCACCGCCCCCCTCGTGCCCGAAATCGGTCCAACCACTTTCCGTTCCTGTGATTACCCGCGTCCATCTTCCTTCACCCACTGCGGGCCTTCTTTCGGCACCCTCTTCAGCACGCTTTCCTTCGGAATCGGAATCCGCTCACGCTCGCTTCCTTCGTGATTATCCTCAGTACTCATCTAGTTGGCATGTCGATGCTCTCCGCCGCTCCGAGTACGACCGCCTGACACCAGAGGAGACATACGTAGACTATATGGGCGGCGCGCTCTACCCAGCCAGCCTCATCTCAGTTCACGCTCAATTCCTACAAACTGCTGTCCTTGGTAACACCCACTCGGAAAGCCCAAGGTCCGCGTTACTTTCCTGTGCTGATCTGATGATATGTCCCCTCACACGCCGCATTTGTAGTTCAAAGTTGTCTGCGGCGCTGACAGCCACAGCACGAGCAACCGTGCTCTCCTTCTTCAATGCGCCGCCAGGGTCAACGATCATCTTCACAGCCAACGCCAGCGCCGCGCTCAAACTTGTCGGAGAGGCCTTCCCATTCAGATCAGGGGTCGCCTTCATCCTCCCAGAGGACGCTCACAACTCGGTGCATGGTATTCGCGAATTTGCGATGGCAAAAGGCGCGCGGATTGTTTATCTCTCCTCCCCTCCGCGCGGTGGCGTGCGCGCGCAGGAAGCGTTTGTGAGCTTAATCCTATCATGGCGCATATAGCCCCCTTAACGCGCATACATCTGCCATCCAGACTCTCATTGACAAGCATCGCCCCCCTGCCGGTACCCCCGCTCTATTTGCGTACACCGGTCAATCAAACATCACTAATTCAAAGCCGCCGCTGGCCGTTCTTGCCCATGCCGCTGGCCGCGGCTTTACTACGCTGCTTGATGCGGCGGCGCTGGCAGCCACTACACCCATTGATTTGACGCAAACCCCCGTCGACGCGGTCGCTGTGAGCTTCTACAAGATGTTCGGTTTCCCCACAGGCATCGGGGCCCTGATCCTCGCGCCAGGGATCGGTGCCTGGCTCAGGGAGAAGCGGCCGTGGTTCGCTGGTGGCACGGTGGACGTCGTGCAAGTCCCAGGTACTGCGATTGGACGCACCGCCGCGATCGACGAAGCATTCGAGGTTAGTGTGCCCCTTCCTGTGGGATGAATGCGTGTTCATGAAAAAAACAATTCTCAGGATGGTACGCTCAACTACACGCTCCTACCTGCGGTGACGACGGGCCTCCGTCTCCTCGGCGCATACCTCCCCGCGTTGCCGGCGCGTATAGCTGCACTTTCCGCCTCCTGCGCAGGCCTCCTTGGAGAGATTCGTTGGCCGCGCACCGGGGTCCCTGCCGTGCGCGTGCTGTCGCGCATTCCGGGTGCACCACCTGAGCCGGGGGAGGCGTCGCAAGGTGCAGGGGGCGTGATCGCATGTCTGATGTTTGATGTAAGTCATTCCCGAGACTGCAAACGAAGGCAGTCCACCTTGCTGACGCGGTTCTATCGCGATGCAGGAAAACGGCGAACCCATCCCACTCTCGCGAGTCGCAACACATGCAGCCGCAAATGGCATCGCGCTGCGTACGGGGTGCATGTGCAACCCTGGCGGCGCCGCGACATTGCTCTCTCTTGGCAGTCTTATGGCCGTACTGAGCCAAGGCGGCACGAATCACGCACCGACGCTGAGCGCCCTTGAAGAGGCTGCCGGGCGAGAACTCGGCGTCGTGCGGATTAGTTTTGGGCTCGCAAGTTGCTGGGGGGACGTGTGGCGTGTACGATGCTGGGTGGTCCAGGCGCTCAACGAAAAATGGGTAATCAAACGCCGGGCGCCGAAGCCGCTCGTCGATGAGATCAATGGCGATGCGGGTTTCGAGGGAGTGGTGGGAAGGGCGATTTGATCAGCGCTGATTGGGAGCTTTGATCTCGTTTGAGAGTGTATTGAGACGGATGTAACACTTAGCGCGACTGGCCCTTGTTTGAGCAATTCATTAATGATTTTACGAAGTTCTAATCCGAATTTGTGTCCAAGTGAGTTATCTGGGCGGGGAATCACGAGATCACTATTACTCGCAACAAAAGACAAATAACCTCGCCGCTCTTCTTGTTGTCGATATGTCAACATGTCAACAATCGGCAACATTCTTTCCCCACCCATAGAAGTAGCGTCAGGGAAAATCAGAGAATATATATCGCAATTGGGGATGTGACGGAAGCGGCCATAATATCATCAATATTCCTTTGAGGGAGATGAATTGTGGTGGCACAATTATGTTCTTTGTTCGAGATCACACACATCACAACGCTTTGAGCCTGGGATTTATTATAGTGGGAGATGATCGATGATTCGTCGACTGGCGGCAACAATAGATAGACGAAGCATTCGATATTAGGGCACTGCACTGGACGGCAACCACTGCCGAAACTGCACCTCACACGCGTCACGCGTCGCAGCACTCGTTTTAGAGTCAGAATCAGAATAATATACGTCAAGCGAGCCTTCTCGAGGACCTGGCGCAGGGCGGGGGGCAGGGGAACATCACGACATGGCCGCTGCCCTTCGTCGCGACGCACGCATAGAACTTCTGAAACGCGCTTTCGCAGGGAATGCTGTATATATGCGTCGTTCTTTGCAACTATGGCGCGCGAGTCAAGTCTAGTCTAAATCTGTCATTTTAGTTGTGTGTCAATTAGGCAGTCAAAAGGCCAATTTCCTGCGAAGCGCGATGCTGTACATTACGTGGTACAGCACGTTGTTCGAGGCGGGGCAAGTTGACAAAGGCGAACCGAATCCCCGCCCATCCCCCGCTCATTGATAAGTTAACAACGTGAGTTTGAAACGTCAAGGCACAGTCCACCCGTGGCAACCCGTGCCCGCGCGGGTAATAAACTCCGAGTGCTCCCCCATAGGCTCGATCATCGCCGTCGTGGCCCAAAAGAGCGCTGGGAGGTGCTCCCGGAGGGCGCAACGGTATCCGATGCCCAAGTGTGCGCAGACCGAGAACCCCGCCGCTCGTGAATGGAGGCACGACCGATATGAATCACGCGTACGGCGGCTCAGAGAGCCGGTGGTCAATGCGTGGAACAGTTACACCAACTCACAACCCGGCACGCCTAGCCGCGGTTTCTAATGGATGAAGACGAGTAGAACAAGGCGGCGCAAGTGTGTCGCGCTGGAATTTGGGGCCGAACACCTGTGCGACGGGCCTGTTTCAATAGCGAACCGAGTATGAATAGAAAGACTCAATTCGAAGAGGGAAGACGTTATTTCTTTACGTATGGCCGCACAGCGCCATCTGCCATCTTCCTCACGTCGAATCCGGTTAGACAGAAACGCGACCCTTGTTCTAGAATATGACAGAGAAATGAATGTTTGGACAAATAATGGAGAAGAAGTGTGTCGGGCATCGGCCTGAGTCAGCGCAGGGGCGGGGGGCCGAGAGAGATGAACAAGAAAGGTCTGTGATACGCAGGCGCTATATGGGTCTAACGTGAGACTATTGTGAACGGTCAGCAGCTAGTTGAAGGACGAAAAGATCCGCAATATGCGGACTGAGGTCACTTGTGCTCTCCCCCAATATAAGAAAGCGGGCCCGACCAACAATAAACCTTAGGCCAATCACAATTTCCGGCCCACTGGCACATTGATTAGGAGCGTGACGAGGCTCTGAGCAGCGCGCCTCAAGCTTTGAGTAGAAACAGCGCTGATAGTAGTGCATCTCACTACGGTTCGAGGTCTCGTGCACTGGGAGATGGGACTGTAGTCGAAGACCAAACCCTGAGTGAAAAGTTGTAAATGGGCAATTAGAGAGGTCCAGGAAGGAGGCTATGAGGTGGATTGTATGCCAGACGTCGATAGCGGCCATTAGCTGTGGAGCAACGCAAGTGGCCCAATTTTTCTGACACCGGCATCATCAAAGAGAATGAGTGGTGTGGCAGGTGACACGCGTCTCTTCCTAGATGACCACGTGATCGCGCGAAGTTGCGGTCGGCATTTTCCCTTGCTCGCCGGGCGGTTGGCGCCAATGTTCGTTTCTGGTAATGCTGATTAGTCAGGAGCCTCTCCTCTTCCTCCTTTCGTCTTCGTCGCACTCGTCCTCAACCTCGTAAGTAACATGTCTACAGCGCACAGACCGACATGGGACCCTGCGCAAGCGCGGGAGGTCAAGGGCGGCTCGCGCCAGTACTCAGTGCGCGACATGGCCGCGCACACCAAGCTCAAATTCCGGTGCGTGGTGGTGGTGGTTAACCCTGTTTCCCCCCCAATTTGTCTGATTATTTATTGCCTTCGGGCGGTCTGACTCTTCTCAGACAACCGGGTCAAACTTCTGTCGGCGAAGTCAAGAAGACGGACCTGCGCGTGGAGCTCCTCGCAGCAGAGGCCGAAGCCCGGGCGAAGAAACGCAAGGCGGCGGGATTGCCTGTCGAAGACGCGCCGGCGCCGGCCGTGGCGGCAATCGAGGACCAGGAAGCGCACAAGCGGAGAAGGATCTTACAGGAGGCGTTGGAGATGGATAAGGATGCGGATAGCGACGAGGACGAGGATGCGGATGCGGGCGGCGCGAACGGGGACACAAAGTACGTCGCCGGTTTCCCCCCACCCTCTGTGCTACTTCTGACGTGCCAACGCTCCGTCGAACAGCGGAGAAGACCACAACGGGAAGGGCAAGAGTGGCGGTGATGGTGACGAGGTCGAGGACGGTGATGGTGATGACGATGACGAGGACGAGGATGATGAGGACGAGACCGCAGAGTTGTTCCGAGAACTCGAGAAGATAAAGCGCGAGCGCGCCGCGGAGAAAGCACGCGTCGACGAGGTAGAAGCCGCAGCGACCGAGGCCGAGCGAGAGGCGCGAATAGCGACGGCAAACCCGTTGCTCAACCTTGCCGCCGCGCTGGGCAACGCGCCGGGCATCAACACGACAGCACCCGGTACCTTTGCCGTCAAGCGGCGCTGGGACGACGGTCCGTTTTCTTTTTCTTTTTGCTGGCACTTTTCACGTGGACGGGAGGGAAATCTGATGGCGTTGGTGCTTCCCCGCAGATCTCATTTTCAAGAATCAGGCGGTAGGTGATAAGGACAAGCAGGGCCGATTCGTCAATGACCTTCTTCGGACGGAGTTCCATAAGTGAGTTCATCAAAGTCGTCGTCCACCGTTTTGCGGCTCATTCCTCGGATAGAAAATTTATGTCACGCTTTATCAAGTAGTGTTTGTAGTACACGTATGTACTCGTGTACATCACCCGTCACCATACTTCGGATGGTTTTCCCTTGATGTTAGACGCTTCAAGACTTCTAAAGACACAAGCAGGCTCTAGAGAATCAGCCCATCTTTCTATCAGCTACTCTATTGGGCGCCGTGTCGGCGCGACAAAACTGTGCGGTTCGAAAGACCACTTAGGCTACCTAGGTTCATATGGCACTGCTCAGCCTCGGTTCACGGAGGGCTGCGACTTCTTGCCATGGTGGGATTGACAACAAGTGCCATACTGCGTCGCCTCATGAGGTATGAGGCATATGAGGTCCAGCGTGATTTGCACCGTGGCTAGGTGGCGTAAACCTTTTTTGCAGAACGAGTTGATTGTGTCGAAATGCGGAACCGACTCATTTGAGGGCATGGCCGTCGATACGTCATCCTCACCCACTGATAATGCATCGTTGATGGCGCAACGTCAAGGGTGGCTGCAGAGGGTGCCCCATACTCGGGTCAATCCTGTACACGTGCCGGCTGTCCCCTCTGCGGATATAAAACAACTGCCCGTTGACCCTATCCCCTCGGCAAGGCAGGACAGCCCTCTCCAGCCACGAGAAGCACAACAGCCACAGACACCAAAGAAGAAGCACAAGTCACGGAGATGCCGGCCACGTTCGAGATTCCCAAGTTCCCGTCTTCCCAGCTGAAGCTGGTGCTCCACTACCTCGACCTCATCAAAGTCTTTGACGTCGACCAAGTCGAGAAGCTGTTCACGGACGACTTTGTCCAGAGCACGCAGCCGCGATCGACCAAGGTGCCCTCGCGGACCAAGGAAGAGGACCTCGCGTTCCTGCGGGGCTTTTCCGAACAGCTGGGGGGGAAGCCTCTCGAGGCGAGTCGTGGTCGCTGGCGGCTGCTCCCGACGCGTATTGCCGACTGACTGACGGGTTTTTTTTACGGGTTTCTGTTTCTGTTTCTGTTTCGGACGGACAGCTCACGATCTATGATGTCTTGGAGGCCCCAGGAAGGGTCTGGGTTCGCGTACGTCGAAAACTCCTCCCCCTTTGTTTTCATAATTTCTTTGTGGCGCGTGGCGCGTGCTGATGGTGCGTGCCCCACCCGAAAGGTCCTCCTGCACGGCGAGTTCCCCGACGGGAGGGTGTTCGACATCGAGAGCATTTACCAGTTCACGCTCGTCGGGCACTTGACCTCGCACAAGATCAAAGCCATCAACGATTTCGTGGACAGCGCTGCGTACGCTGCCCTGGGCGGGGACGAGGGGGCTGCCACCCAATGAATAACAGGATGCGATCAGGATAGGATCAGCCTATCAGGTGCCCGATGGAATAACTATAGAATAGATAGTGTGCGTCACGGTCGGCATCAAACAATTGGCCGGGATAGAGCGGAAGAACTTATCATAATTATCACTCGTCTTTAGCGCGGCAGAAAGTGGCACTGTTAGATAATAGATTGTCTTGATCTCGTGGACAGCGCATTAAAAAAATATAGGCAGGCGATACGGTTTTCTAGGCAGGCAGATGACCTTCGCCCGGAGAAAGAACAAGTTGCCAGCCGTCATGGGGTGTGCGATGGACGGACGGACGCTCTACTGCGCTTTATGCGGGCGGGAACAGGAGACTGAGCTCAGTTGGCAGTCGCGGGCGCCTACTTGCTGGCATTAATCAGAGCGCTTAGATTATTGTGTTGGCTTGGCAAAAGATTCCAAGTCGCACTGCCAAGGTCGATAAAATTGGGGTCCCCAGTCTCTTCCTGCGCTGCGCATTCTACACGTAGGCCGTTCATAGGAGCCCCCAACGCCCCAAGGCGCATAAAGGGGGGGCGCGGTTCCGCGCCACTAACCGGCACACGTTTTTCGGGTCGGGTCAAAGCACGAGGCCCTTCTCTAGCAGTGCAGGATTGATTACTCGGCTCCGCGCGCGACGCGAGAACAAAGCAAGGTTTTGAAAGGAGCGCCGAAACACCGAACTGCTTTCCCTTTCTGATTATCGCAGTATCGGTGGCGCAGGGGTCTTTCTTCTTTCTTCTTTACGTGTGAGCGGGCGAGTTGATCCGAGTCCACAACCATCATTATAATCAATTGCTCTCGTTTGCGGTGGATGGAACGAGGCCAAGACACGGAGCCGAGAACAGACGACAGCAAGTCATGCCAGCGCTACTCGGGCAGTACCGGTGGGTGTTCCTCATCAATCCCATAATTGTGTGGTATGTACCGGTACTGTACCGGTCCAGTCGGTTAGAGAGATGTACCGTACCCTCAAGAAGCACGCTCCCACTCCCACCCCTCTACAGCCCACTCGGGCATATCCGTCTCAAACACCCCAAGACTAGTCGTATACCGCAGCGCATGCAAGAATATGTAGAGCCTCTCCGGCGGCGGATCCGGATGCAGTGGCAAATAGCACTCGTTGCAGTACAGTGCGCCGTCGTTCTCCTCCTGCACCGCAATCTGCGCTGCGGCCTGCTTCGCACGCCCGCTCTCGGTCGGCGCGTCAGGGGGAGGCGCCACTCGCAGAAGAGGTTCTTCCGCAGCCGGCTTGGCAGGGTCGAGGATTGCAAGGGCTTCCTCCTCTGTAAGCGGAGGGTGTTCCTCGCTTCGGGTAGAGCCCACTGAAGGGGAAGGGGTCTGGGTGCCAGACTCGGCTTCGGACCAGGCAGGACCGCCTCGTCTGCGCCGATTCTGGGGGGGTAGCTTCTGTTGGGGCATACCCTTGGGATGCAGCCGAGTTTTCGCCTTGAACACGACATCACGCCACCGTGACCAGTCTTCGTCTTCGTCCTTTTCCAAGGAAGATGATAAATTACGGAAACTGCCATGGAACCCCGGATCCAAATTAATCCGAATACCTTACCTTCATGTTACGTAGGCGGGTGATTATCCTCACCGCCTCTGCAGACAGCGGTACTGGTGATCCCATCCCAATATCCTGCCCAGTTTCACGAGGGAGTGGCTGTGACGACAAGGCCGCTGACGTGTCGGTTGCAGGTGGAGTTGTCGAATTGACACGCGATGATGAGTCTGCTGTGTCGGTCCCGACCAGGTGCGGAGGTACCATTGGCGGCGCACGTTCATCTGACGGGGACGTGTCAATGCCGCCCTTTCCGAGGTTTGGCCCCTGCGCGCAGTCAGTTCGGGGGTGTGCTGGGACGACGACGACGACGTGCCCAGATCTTTGTCTCCGAGTAAACCGGATCATTCGCAATAGGGTGGCCGAGATACTGGAGATGGACGCGGATTTGGTGCGCTGGGCAGGGAGATCAGTCAGAGCCATCCAAAAGTGGGACTGGGACACGAGAAGACGACGACGTACAGCGACCTGTCAAGGGGCGACCTGCATGTGATTAACCGCGTTGGTTAGCTTCCAAGCGAGAAGCAAGAAGGAATCCGAAAAAGAATGAGCGTTACGTACAGTGAAGCACACTCGTGTCGGTGTTTCTGTCGTAGTGCATCCGTTTGAAGACGGTCTTGGCGGGCTTCGCGATAAAAGATATGAGAAGAGATGAGAAGAGAAGAGAAGAGAAGAAGTGAGCGGGCGTGTTTCAAGGGGCGCGATTCGTACCCACCTTTCCCTCCGGATGCACGATGTTCAGCCCCATCTGACGATCGACCGTGAGCAGGGGCCGGTCCACCACGACCTCTTCCGCCGGAAACTCGCCTGAGCACCGCGCGATGTATTCCTTCCTCACCTCCCCTTGCACGAACTCCCGCGAGAGCGTGTGCGCGCGAGACGAGGAGAGGCCGATGATCATCAGCCCCGACGTTAAACGATCCAGTCGGTTTACAGCTCGGATGCAGGTCAGCGTTGCGCCCCCATCAGCCCGCTGAAGCTGTCGCCCTTACTGTAAGCCTTTGCGTACCCAAACTCCCGCTGAAGGATCTCTACGAGAGAGAGATAGAAATACCGTCCTGTGGCGTGGACGGGCTGAAAACCGCGTCAAGGTCAAAATGTAGTATTGAAATCCGAAACCGGACAGACGCACGATGCTACCTGGCTTATCGATAACGATGAAGTCGCGATCTCGGTCCTCGTGCAGGATCTTGACACGCTTGGACGTGACCGGGGGCTCGTGGCGATGAACGATATTTTCGATACGGTCCCCGTTGCGCACGATCGTGTCAGGCTTGGCGATCTTCCCGTTGATAGTAGTGACGCCCGATTCGAGCGCATATCTCTACGAAAACGACCGGAACGCGCAAAAAAAAGAAACCTCAGCAACACACACAAACACACCCAACCCAGGGCGAGAGAAGGGGGGGCCACCACACATAATACTCGATCGAGCGGTCCCGGAATTCGGTGGAGACGATCTCGAGGATCTCCCGGTTCATCCAGCGGCCCTTGGCCATCGTCGTGTACGGGTACCAATACGGCGCGATCTTGAGCAGGCCCGCGCGCGCGGGCGCCGGCGCCGGCGCAGGTGCGGGGACGGCATCCGGCGCCATGGCGGCGAGGAGCATCCGGCGGAAGACGTGTCGGAATTGGTCCGCGGGAGGAACCAGGATCAGTGGGAGGTGGACCTTGCTCGTGTAGAAGGGGAAGACGGGCAGCGACAGCGAGGATTCCAGCTTCGCGTTGGTGCAAGTTGTGAGCAGAGGACGCAGCTTTGAATGTCAAAACGTGAGCGGACGTGAACCTACGTCCAATAACCCTCATCGTTGGAGAGTTGGTTTGACGCACCGCCAGTGCTTTGTTTTGTTACGCGTTGGCAAAACCAAGACCAAGACGGATACCCGGCACGGCTAAAATTCCTCAGTCCAAACTTGAAGCCGGACCGTCATTTCCGGTACATTTCTCACAGAGTATATAGTGCCTAATCGGCCCACCTCAACATGTTGACGCTTATATGAAAACGCGAGGGTGTGAGTAGCGCATCACAGGGGGGTGGGCGACCCCCCTTCAGAACAAGAATTTATTGCGAAGGGAGCACAGCGAGGACTCGAACGAGAAAGGCGGAAAAGGAAACGCAGGGCAGACGGCCCGGACAGTACAAGTAGAATGACGCGGCAAACGAAGACGCGAGACAAAGCGAGCGCCCAAACATAACAGGAAGGCGGGAAAAAAAAACAGCGGATACAGTGTACAGAAGGTACCGGACACGGAGAAAGTGGAGCGACACGGGAGGGTGGGAGGGTGCGCGAAAAAGCTGGGCTGGAAGGACTGAGGAGCGTCAGCGAGAGAAGTAAGAAAGGGAGAGGTGCAGCGAGGACGGACCTGACAGGTGGGAGGTGAGAGACGCGGCATCTCAAAGGGGCCCTCTCCACCTTTAACCCACAGGGGGATCCAACACCAGCTCAGATCACTGCGGCGCGACTGCCGCATCTGAGAGGTGACCCCTGTGTGTGCGAGGCGGGATCAGCGGATCCAGGCGGGAGCAATGTGGGAGTGATCGTGCTGATCATCACCGACGATGTCCGAGGCAAGCACGGCGGGAAACACGCAGCGGCGTGAGCAAGCGGGAGGCACAGCGGGAACACGCAGCGGCGTGAGGCAGCGGGAACAGCGGGAACACGCAGTGGTGAGAGGCAGCGGAAACGGCGGGAAACACACAGCGGCGTGAGGCAGCGGGAAGCGCGGCGGGAACACACAGCGGCGTGAGGAAGCGGGAAGCAACGGCGTGAACCGCATAGCGACATGGGGAGAAGCGAGGGAATGGAAAGCGATGGCGCGGCCATCAAGCGCAGGAAGCGAGGGAGTGTGAGGCACTCTGATTAGACTCAAGTAAACACATTTAAAATCGACTAATCGGCCCACCTCAACATGTTGACGCTTATATGAAAACGCGAGGGTGTGAGTAGCGCATCACAGGGGGGTGGGCGACCCCCCTTCAGAACAAGAATTTATTGCGAAGGGAGCACAGCGAGGACTCGAATGAGAAAGGCGGAAAAGGAAACGCAGGGCAGACGGCCCGGACAGTATGATGGAGGTAAAGAAGAGTGGAGGAGGAAGGGAGGCTGGTGGTGTGAGGGGAAGAAGGGAAAGGGCCGTCAGTTGGCAGGCGGAGGCGCGGGAGGAACAATAAAGCAGCGCGGAGTCCTTCCGGATGGAAATCCGAAAGGCATGTGAAGCCCACCGGCCGAGAGTCTGTACGCGGTCATAGGAAGACCCGCGGGTGCGGAAAGACGGCGGGAGGAAGCGAAAGAGAGCAGGAGGAAGTGATGCAGGCAAGCGAGGTACCACAAGTGTGTGGGAACTGTCGTGAGACCCCCGGCGGGGGGCAAAGAAAGTGCCACCCCCCGAGCGGGGAAGGGCCACTGAATAAATGCGGGAGGAAGCGAAGGCGACGAGAAAGGTGTGCGAGTGGGGGAAAGGGCTGTAAGAACCCGTCATGCGGTGATCGAGACGTAGCCACCCCCCAAGCGGGGAAGGGTCACCGAATAAATGCGAGAGGAAGCGAAGGCGACGAGTAAGGTGTGCAAGTGGGGGAAAGGGCTGTAAGAACCCGTCATGCGGCAGGTTGGGCAGTGGAGGGCGGAACCGGGAGCGCAGGTTCATTGCAGGCGGAAAAAAACTCAGGCAGCGGGGGTGCAACAAGTATTTGCAACAGCGAGTGGCAAAGGTATTGGGGCAAAGGGACATCATGCGGGCAAAGGGCGGCGCCATACTGAGATGGCCAGGACAAGGCCCGGGTTTGCCACCGCGAGTGGCAAAGGTGTTGCAGGAAATGCGACGAGCCAGGCGGGCAAGGGACTGCGCCATACTGAGATGGCCAGGACGGGTGCAGTGTTTGCCACACCGAGTGCAAAGGTGTTGCAGGAAACGCGACGTGCCACGCGGGCAAAGGGGCTGCGCGATACAGAGAAGGCCAGGACGCACCCAGTGTTTGCCACAGCGAGTGACAAAGGCGTTGCAGGAAATGCGATGTGCCAGGTGGGCAAAGGGCCTGGTTGTATATCGGATTAGTACACGCGCCTGTCAATTTTCCGGCCGCGCGAGAGCGGGGTTCGACTCCCCGCCAGGGAGTTAGTTTGTCTTTTCACCCCCCTGTGATGCGCTTACTGGGGTGGCCAGGATGGAACCAGTGTATGCCACAGCGGAGGGCAAAGGAGTTGCAGGAAACGCGACGAGCCAGGCGGGCAAAGCGCTGCGCGATACTGGGATGGCCAGGACGGGAAACGCGAGGTGCCAGGCGGGCGAAGAGCTGCGCGATACTGAGATGGCCAGGACGGGGCCAGTGCTTGCCAGAGCGAGTGGCAAAGGCGTTGCGGTAAACGGCTCATCCACGAGCAAGCGTGCAAGTCGCGAGCAAGAAAGTGGAGGAAACCCAACGTGGGAGCGGTAGGTTTCAACCGGTGTTTGCCACAGCGAGTGGGAAAGGTGTTGCGGGGAACCAGTTCATACACAAGCAAGCGTGCGAGCAGGGCGCGAGGATGTGCAAGAAACGCGAGGTGCCAGGCGGGCGAAGCGCGGCGTGATAAGATCCGAGGTGGTAGCGGTAGGTGGAGCATGTTCCCGCTCAGGAGGCTAGGACGATGACCAGTGTCAGCGGGTGCCACAGCGAGTGGCGAAGGTAAGGGTGCGAGTGGGGAGCGAGGATGTGCAGGGAACGCGTGGTCCCGGTCGGGCAAAGGACAGCGCGAAAAAGACTCGAGGCCGGAGCGGCACGCCGAGCAGGATGAGCGGTCAACGGCATAAACCAAGAACGCAGGTGGGTTCCGGGCTGAAAGGCTTAGGTAGCCACGGCTGATGTCAGAGTAGGCGCGGGCCAGCCGAGTGTGTGACAGAGTGTGCCATGCCGCAACTGTGAGTCCGGAGGTGGAAGAAGCCCGGTTGCAACGCGGAGGGTGGAATGAGAAGAGGTGAAGGCGCAGCCGAGCGCGGAACTGAAAGCCACCTGCAGGGGGCCTCCAGGAGAAAGCGTTAGCAACGGTGTCCCGGATGTCCGAGACGAGAAAAACCGGAGGTGGATGGAGTGCCAAGGGGCAGAACTGAAAGCCACCTGCAGGGGGCCTCCAGGAGAAAGCGTTAGCAACGGTGTCCCGGATGTCCGAGACGAGAAAACCCGGAGGTGGATGGAGTGCCAAGGGGCAGGAATGGGGGACCCAGAAACGCAAGCCCTGCAAGGGAAGCATCTCAAAAGGCACGGGGTGACCACTAGCATGCCCCGAAGTGCGCTGGAACGGGTTCGTGAACCATTGGAAAAGGGCGTGCGATGAGGGAGATGATGAAGATGTGGGCATGCATGATGTTCGTGCCGCGGAAGCCCACCTCACGCACCCAATGAAGTGCATGGAAACGCGGAGAGACTGACGGTGTGAGTGCATGGAGGAGATCGGCCTACCGAGAGGAGGCAGTGCGACAGAACTCCTGTTGAAATGACATCGGCGAAGTCGTAATGCGAGTAAGCGAGGAGCCCGAAGCGCCCCTGAATGGAGAGCGAAAGCTCGGGATGCAGTGGACCTGCTCGAAACCTCCACATCCGACGATCGTGACAAATTGGCGGGAAGCCACAGTGTACATTGGGTGACGACTGTACAGTTGGGCGTCATCGGACTTGAAACCCCATTGTCGAGGAGACCCTTGCTTGAAGCGGTCCGAAAGGGAGCAAGTAACTTCAAGTTGTGTCCGAGAAGATGGGGGGTGTCGAGGTTGTCGACGACATCGTCCCGTGCCAAACGAATTCGTCTGAGGTCGCCAGCACGGTTTGAGGACAACCCGGTGCTTTCCCGTTCTAATTTCGGATGGTAAGGCCCGGAATGGTGATCATCCCGGGCAGAGAAGGGCCGGTTGGGAAACCGAAGAGAAAAAAGGGGGGGCAAGGAAAGGAACCGTCCGAGCGGCTCCTCTTCATCGGATTGGGGCGCGAAGCGTAGAGTGCAGGATCGTCGTCAGAACGAAACAGCTCCCTCCTCCTGACCCCGTTCCGGGCCTGTGCATGATGCGGTGAAAACGGCGGCTTTCTCGAGGTCGACGAAGGAGTTCATGACGACGTGGCCGCGGGGCGTAAAAGAAAGACGGGCGTCGTTCGCCAGGTGAAAGGTGTCTCCCTTTCCGGGTGCCCGGAGTCGAGAGCAAAACCGTGGGCGCCCGACTGACATTGGTCGCAAGAAAGGAAGGGAGGTCTCCAACCCCTGATCAGCATGGGGTCGTCGGTGAATTGCGTCGTGCATGACCTTTCAGTTTCAGCGTAGCCTGACCGCGCAATCCCGAAACCGAGTGGCTGGCCGCTCAGTGCTCAGCTCTTGCGATCGTAGTCGACATCCATTGGCGGTATGCACCGGATTCGGGGTCAAGATCGCCCTACCGTGTCCTTGTACCCCCGCGGGTGGCGTTCGAAAGATCACACAAGGTGGCGGACTGCTTCTTGCCCCGTGTTCTGTCCGCCTCTGCAGTAGTGAACGACGGTGAGCTATTGCACTCCGACGTCATGCCCGGGCGATTCCCGGCTGCGCATGTCCTGTCAACTTTCCGGATGCAAGTGTCGCTGTTCGTCATAGGTGGCTATTGCACACCGACGTCATGCCCGGGCGATTCCCGGCTGCGCATGTCCTGTCGTCCTTCCCCGGATGCAAGCGTTGCTGTTCGTCACAGGTGGGAGGTGAGAGACGCCAGAATGGACTGATTTGGTGATTCGAAAGATGTGTGAAACAAATGTTGCGCGAAAAAGCTGGGCTGGAAGGACTGAGGAGCGTCAGCGAGAGAAGTAAGAAAGGGAGAGGTGCAGCGAGGACGGACCTGACAGGTGGGAGGTGAGAGACGCGGCATCTCAAAGGGGCCCTCTCCACCTTTAACCCACAGGGGGATCCAACACCAGCTCAGATCACTGCGGCGCGACTGCCGCATCTGAGAGGTGACCCCTGTGTGTGCGAGGCGGGATCAGCGGATCCAGGCGGGAGCAATGTGGGAGTGATCGTGCTGATCATCACCGACGATGTCCGAGGCAAGCACGGCGGGAAACACGCAGCGGCGTGAGCAAGCGGGAGGCACAGCGGGAACACGCAGCGGCGTGAGGCAGCGGGAACAGCGGGAACACGCAGTGGTGAGAGGCAGCGGAAACGGCGGGAAACACACAGCGGCGTGAGGCAGCGGGAAGCGCGGCGGGAACACACAGCGGCGTGAGGAAGCGGGAAGCAACGGCGTGAACCGCATAGCGACATGGGGAGAAGCGAGGGAATGGAAAGCGATGGCGCGGCCATCAAGCGCAGGAAGCGAGGGAGTGTGAGGCACTCCGATTAGACTCAAGTAAACACATTTAAAATCGAAATAATACATGGTACACGATGCTACATCAGTCAATCGCAAAAAAACCATCATTCTCCAGGTCAACTCTTATCACCAAAGTCGGGTGGATAATCGCGAGTGTCATCACTCGGCCATGTTGGCCGTTATAATAAGCTCCTTCGCACGGGCATCCCGGGGTACGATAGTGCATCTAAAACCAACTGGACGGCTGCGAGAACAGTTACCATCTTCAATACACTTGTTACGTTTACGTCCAGTCATCCGTACCTGGAGTTGGTACCGCTGTCCTTGAGTGCGACAGGAACTTCGTGACCGAGTTCATCTTTAGGTGGGCCGATGTAAAACACGGAGAGAATGCACGAAACCGCGATGAATAAGCTGGAATCAACAAAGTGGCGAGCAGGACAGAGCCGTCGACCGAAACCGAAGGCCGAGGTCAGCAACGGGTCGTCGCGGAAGGTCCCATCAGGATCGAGGAAGCGCTCGGGCTTGAACGAGAAAGGGTCCGGGTACGTGGAAGGATCGTGAAGCATACCCCTGATCACAAAAAGTCAGAACCGAAAACAAACCAAAGCGTAAGGAGGAATCAAAATGTTGTGCCACGTATAGGCTTACCATGCGTTTGCGATCACGATCGCACCTGTGTAAAGCTGGGCGTCAGTGGTGGCTGTCGTCGGGATCGGAACGAACCAATAACTACCGCGAACCTTTTGGGATCAGATAGCCTCCATAGATATCATCTTGAGTTGTCGCATGGGGAACGCCTTGGGGACCCACACCGCGTCAACGTTTTCCGTTTATTGCCGGTCACGATCAGGAGGAGGGGGCAATGACATCACTAACCGACAGGCGTCGCCATGCTCCACCTCATGACTTCTCTGCACAAAGCATCGATGTACGGCAAACGAGGACGATCGTTGTAGTCGGGCAAGCGCAAGCCGCCCGTGACCGCATCCAGTTCTTTCTGGGCGCGCTTCTGCACTTCCGGGTACAGAACGAGGATGCGAAAGAAGGCAATTATCGTCAGGGCCGTCTGGGCAAGGTATGATAAATTATTATTTTTTAGCCACGATTAGGCGACCTTTATGAATTTTTCGCACCGAATCCGAACCGGCTTTTTTCGCGCAAAAGCACGCAAAATGAGGGGGGAATTTTCAACAGAAAGCCTGTAAACACGGTGAATCGGGCCCTGAGATGGAAACCGCTTCTCACCGGTGTACATCGACCCCAGCACGCCCGTCAACACGGCCTCGGCACTCTCCCTCTGCGAACCCTGGACCATCGTCATCTTTTCTATATCCTGCAAATTTTCGAGCGCCAGCGACGGGCGCGCGGTGCCGTTCTTCTGTTCAAATTTCAGGGAGGCGCTCGTTCAGATGCGATTCCACCTCAAACAGAATGTGGCAAAAACGACACGACGCACGTATCCGTTCTTGACAAATTCCATCGGGTAGTGGAGCACGTCCTGACCTGCGTTGAATCCTGCCTGCGCCGCGGGCTTGTAACTCAGCCAAGGGACCCACGCGGGGACATATCTCACTGTAGTGAGTCAAAGTTCGTTCGCCATGATGCCCCGTGGATGGAAAAAGCTTACAGAGTGGTATCTCATTGACAAGAACCGTCCCAGGTAGAACCGCGCTCCCGAGCTCAGCCATCTTCCGAGCGACGACAAGCAAATGGTCACTGTAACTTTTCACCTCGTACCCATATACCAGTGACATCAGCAGCTTTGCTTGATACCTGATGATACCAAAACGACATCAACACGTCGGCAGCAGGAGCCGACCGATCCACCCACAGTTCGATTTGGTCATGGAAAGACTCGGGGTCCATGAGCAGTTGGAAAAGGAGGTCGTGTGTTTTGGCGAGCTGCATCGGACGGTACTGTACCACGGCGCTTGCACGGAGACTACGATCCAAGAGCTTGCGGCCTTCGCGCCAGTAGTCCCCATACGGTGTCGTCGGATGGAACCACTCCCATCCCATCCTGATCGAACGCAGGTCAGTTAGAGCGTCCAGAGGGACGGGAAAGAAGGCACATGCATCTGGTAGAACGGCATGAGATGGCGATCCGAGTAGATATTGCCGCGCTTCTCGAGCAAGTCCTTGGCTGCCTTTGGCGAGTTAAGGATGACTATGACTTGTCCCAAAATCTTGACGGACACCACGTCTCCTGTATCCTCCCCCACAACGTCAGCCGCCAAGGAGTATGGGAGAATTTGGCATCTCGTACCGTACTTTCGACCCCATTCGGTGAAGGTCAACCATACAAAATTCTTCGGAAATGTCAGGAAATGTCCGATTATAGGAAACCCTCGAGGCCCCGGAGGATAGGGAAGTAGACTCGATTGGGTCGACGTGTGAAAGAAGTAACGACGCTTATAAGGGCGGCAACCCCGAGGACGTCCAAAAGCGTGATCGGCGACACTAGATTCATGCCCTATGAGATAGGTGGGAAACTATGAGGTAGATGAGGCCAGAGATGTTAGCTCTGCTAAGGAACGGACCCTTGATATATGTGAACCTGCGTGTCCAAATAGGCATCGCAATTGCAATCGGAACCTCAAAGGTTGGTCGACTCGAAACGCACACCAGATTGGGCTACGCAAAAAGCAAGGAAAGGTGCTTTGTGAGGTAGCGCCGGGAATGATGGTGTCCGGGAGGTGGCTGCGATTTGTCCTAGCGAGGACCATCAAGCGCGACGCATGATATTCGCTAGGAGAGTCACCTAAAACACATGCCAGGCTCCTTTGTCCGTTAGCGCTCAAATATCGAAAGGGTGTTCCAGGAAGCAGGTAACCCCCCGAGATGGCCTCTCGCACTGACGAGAGTGCAAGTGATATTCATAACCATAGCCAGGACATCCAGGTCTGTCATCCAGGCCAGGCAGGTGGAACGACCCAAGTTGCCAGACAGTGATAGCTCGCAGTAGCTGAGGTGTATGTATGGCCATGGTGGAGCGAAAAAACGGAACTTGTTATTTGAAAATGGTCCTGACGATGAAAGGGATTAGCGCCAGGCAATAATAAAGGAAGCTTAGAACAATGTTCACGGCACTAGAAAAACCTAATCCTCGAGCCGAGTATCCTTAGAAGAAGGTCGAGACGCGCTTGCGTAAGAAGTGCTCCAAGACTGCACTCTGCATCCGCCATTACGCGCACGAGGTCATCAACCACCTACTCTGTGTGGCTGTCCGATAATGACGCAAAATACTCGTAGCAGCATATTAAACCTGACTACCCGAATTGATCACCAGCTCGACTGCACGTTTACTGACGCGTGCCGTGGTTCTCGTAGCCCGCGGTTCCCGATGATGCGCCTATTTCCGTCAGAATTGATTGCCAAAACTTACTGGCCCACAATGAATGACGCTGTTTCGGCTTTGCTTCATTCAGAAGGAGTGGGCGTGATAGAGGTCATTCAGCAGGAATTCATTTCTAAAGTCGGATCGGCATTGAATTTCCAATTCATCAAGTCTTAATCGCTTCTGAAGCCACTGCGTTCTCTAGTTATAGTTTACAAACATCATGCTTATAGAGTTTCAGAGTGGTCAGGCGATAAAGATTTCAGTACTCACTGGTTGTATGAATAAGTACCCTAGGATGTGCCATGTGAAGACGTGCGGGGCAGAACCGCGAGAGGCAAGCACGGCGGCTACGGTAAGGTCGCAGAAAAAAGTGTACAATATGAGCAGGCGGGTACGCCGCTCTCCTTGGTACCTCATGGGCGACAGTACCAGGAAGATAACAGTGCATGATGGCGAATGGTTACTTCATCAATCAAGGACGCGGCGTATCCGTCTCTCCCAGATCTTGTGCGTGCTCACCGTGGCATGCGGGTGGGCATCTTCACCACTCAAACATCGCACACGGCCTGCGCCCGCATTTGATCGCGGGATATAGAACATGTCGACGAACGATTGACGTTATGGGCACTTCAGGTAACATAGCGCTTCTATTGGATAAAATTCCGATGGATGCGCTATGTTATTCGAAATGCATAATGCCAAATAGTTTGTTTGCAATTGCAACATCGAATCTGAGCTCCGAGTACCAATGGCTATGACCCTCAGTCATCAGCCATCACTTCATAGTGCGGTCTACGTAACAACATATTCTGCGCACCAGTTCTTCAACGCATCCAAAACAGGCATGGCTGAGAAGCGAGTGCCTGGGGTGACTGGAGGAGGGATCGCAAGGGCCTCTTCCTTGAGCCAGACAGTTTCCCATGTTTCCCCGACCACTGGTCATCCAAATGTGTACCCATGCAAGCCTCACGCCTCTGGCGATCTCTGGGCATTTACGACGTTGAAACAGAGGCAGTTTCTGTACCGGCATGTCCGGGTGCGGCGAATGCTTGACATCGACAGAATGAAGACTGGGACATGGGGGTATCCCGATACGGGAGCCATGTGGCCATAGTCGGAGACATAAACGAATGAAGCATAGGAGCGGCGCTACATTGATCGCCGCATTGATGGGGTAGAAGTTGACAAAGCATATAGAGCGAGCATTGGTATCTGTCGAGGAATCGAAAGTAGCTATTGAAACAGATCAGTGTGGCTACAGGAGACTATAAGAAGGGGGACGCACAGGAATGATATCAACCAGTACTGCGCCACGGCGCCTTTCCTGACATTGCGCTGTAAGACAGCAGCAGGGTGAAGGAAACCAGCACCTCTGGATCAGGCCAGTTAATTAGTCAGTGGATGGGCTCATATGATGATCAGATGTTGAAGGAGTGGCCGAGTTTGATGTGTCGTAGTCACAGGAAGGAATGCAGTTATGAACTATGAACACGGTGGTGGTGGGAACTTGAAGGGAAGGGCCGAGAGGCACGACCGGCCCGGGAACCCACGGATGCCGGCACGGCAGTAGCACGGCCCACCCGCGTGTAAGAAAATACAAGTAGACAGCCATCCGCGACCTTTCAACGTATCAACTATTTACTAGGCATAACGTTCGTCGAGCATGCCGCGATATCAAGCATGGCGGGCGCGGCTCGTGGACCGTTGGATTTATTTCTTGTTCATACTCTGGACACAGCCATTGAATGCAACCCAACGCCCCACCCACGACCGGCAAATTCAATCCTAGAGCTCCCACGAGATGCTATCGAATCCCCTCAAGCAGCCTGGTCTGCACAGTGAATGTGCGGTGTGCGGATGCCAACCCACGAAGGCATATGATATTGATATCATGCAGACCACAGCGTGGCCCGGGAGTGACGCAGCTGAGGCCGCTGAGCGAGGGCTGGAGTGATGTCGGAGATTCCATTATTCCCCGGACCTCCCACAAGATGTGACACGGGCGACAAATCGATGATGACAGTCGCGGCCAGAAGAGACGCAGCATCCCCAAATAAAGACGAGATGCCGAATCAAGGAAGGTGGTAGGCCTTTTTGTCTCCGTCCGATGGCCGGCTGAATGAGAACCCTAGGACTATGATAGTCCGGATCACAGAAGGCTGAAAGCCGCATGAGAAGTGAATCATTCGGTGGCTTCTCCAAGATATGGGAACCGGCACGCTTAGCGCGGCCGCTTAACTCCAGTGGAATGTCGATGAACGGAAGCAATCAGACGCCGACCATGTGAGTAGGGCCCGGTGGAGCTACGTGGAGTTGACCAACTTTGGGTCGTCTCGCAGGGTTCAATTGTGACCTCTTTCGTAATGTGATCAGCGCAGAAGGACCCACAATGCGCATAAAGCCAACTATTGCGAGTAGCATCGAAAGCCTGTGCCACCGGCGTGCTGTTCCCGGCCCTATAAGCAGGGACCAAGTGGCTTCATGCGGGCAGTCTCCACCCGTGAAAGCGCGGTGCTTACGGTTTCTCTGCTCAAACGATATGCTCGGGGGGTCCGTGAGAAGCTTTGTCTGATCATATGGCACGGATGCTCCAAACGCTCGCCAAGCTTGGCAAAAGGTGTCGCGTGGGCCAGGAGATGTACCCCCAGAACGGCAAGCTCTCGGGGGCACATCTGGCCTAGGATTCATCATCGTCGACCCGACGCCGTCGTTTCTCGATCCGGCTCGACCCGGCTCCCAGAATCAAGCTAATCAAGGACCAAGGCACATAAATTGGTAGTGCTTTTATAGCCTCCATCTCACCCCCCGCACATGCAGACAATCTTGTCATGCAGCCCTTTCTCATCAACTTAGTTGACTGCCTTGCGATCTCCCTACTCCTTTACCTTTTCGTTCTCTTCCGCGACCGCAGAAGTCGAAATGGGCTTTCCTTTCCGCCGGGCCCACCATCGTGGCCGATAATAGGCAATCTATTTGATGTCCCCAAGGAGGCACCTTGGATCGCCTACGCAGATATGTCCAAGAAATACGGTAAGGGTAGCATCTCCGCGACACCTATTCGCCCTAGCTGAAACCGGCGTCCCAAGGCGACGTGGTTTGTCTTCACGTCTTTGGTCAAGTTGTTATCGTGTTGTCTTCGTTATCGGCCATCAAAGATCTACTCGAGAAACGCGGTGAATCCTACGCAGATAGGCCGACCTTGCCAATCGTAAAATTGTGCGCCTTGTGACTTTGTCCTCCCCAGATCACGGTACCAATGATTCTCGGACTCTTAGACTTGATGCAGATTGGCAACTGCCCAATGCCAAGAAGGGCGACACTTGGCGCGAAGGACGAAAACTATTGGATCGCAGCCTTCGACCTGGCGCGACAGCGTCATATCGGCAACTGATTCAGGAAAAGACCCGCGAATTCCTCGCACAACTTCTCGCAACCCCGAAAGATTTCCGTGACCACATCGAACTGTCAGTTGGCAGTCTACCCTTTATCGTACAGTTATTAACGACCATGCAGTCTTCAGGGAAAGCTGGTCATGTCCCTTACATATGGCTACAACCTCGAGAAGGGTGACGATATGATAGCAGCACCTGTTCAGGCCACAGAAATCCTGTCACCGCTCATCTTGCCTGGGGCGGCATTGGTTAACAGTTTTCCGTTCTGTGCGATTACCTACTCTGCCTCTACTGTGAGACCGCCTCATAATTATTCTCAGTGCAGCACATTCCTTCATGGGTCCCATGGCTCAGCTACAAACCACTGGCACGGTTAGGGAAGAAACTGAGCGAGAAGATAACGAACCTGCCTATCGACTTCGTGAAGAACGCTATGGTTTGCTGACTACGCTACTGGCATTCCGGTCTACTGACCAGAACGTAGCGTGAGGGTACCGCAATCAAGTCATTGGCAAGCGAGCATCTCAGGAGATAGAGAATTTAGCTGAACCAGAACGACTGAAGCGAGAAGAGATCGTCAAGATAACATTGGGGTCGATGTTTACAGGTGACGTATCATGTCTGTGGGCGATTATGTGGCACTGATCAGAAGAGTTCTTCACAGCGGGTTCGGACACTGTACGTATTTCTTCTTCAGTCTCCGCTCTCCGCATCGTTCTTGCTGATTCCTACAATTCAGACCGTGTCTTCGATGATCTCTCTCTTTCTAGCCCTAGCCATCTACCCTGGGATGCAGAAGCGAGCACAGGCGGAACTCGATGCCGTACTTGGAAGAGACCGGTTACCCACGTTCGAGGACAGGTCGCGTCTTCCGTACATTGAAGCTATGTGTAAAGAATTGACGAGGTGGCAGATGGTGACACCCATGGGTACGCGTTTTCCGTTCCACTCGCCCAAATTAGGCTGCTAACCAGTGATGGCTTTTCAGGTCTCCCCCACGCGTCAACTCAGGATGATGAGTACAAAGGCTTTTTCATTCCGAAAGGTCTAATTAGTTTGACTTGTCCCTTCCCTCCTGCTCTTCACTGATTTGGTCAAAAGGATCTACAATGGTGGCCAATTCATGGTCTGTCCTCAGCTGTCTATCTGTTTGGACACCCACCTGATATATACCTCAGGGCGGTCCTCCATGATCCAGAGTTATACCCTGATCCAGAGGAATTCAAACCCGAGCGGTTTCTCAACGAAGATATGAGCTTCCGAGACGACCCGACACTCGCACTAGTGTTTGGCGTTGGCAAGAGGATCTGTCCTGGGCGTCACTTTGTCGACGCGACACTTTTCATCGTAATCGCGTCGGTCCTCGCTGTATTCAATGTAACAAAGCCAAAGATGAGAATGGCCGAGAAATCCCTGTTCAGGTTACCATGGCTGTCGGAAATGGGATCGTCATGTACGTTCGGATTATTGCTCGAAAGCGCTTCTTGGAGCTGACAGTCAACTTCCCAAGCCATCCGGGGAAGTTTGAATGCTCGATTTTCCGAGAGATAAACTTGCAAAGATTTGATTTTAGTAAATGCGTTATCTTGATGTACTGTAAATCGGCTCCCGACTCATCTGGGGATCACCCCAGAGCAACGAGGAATAAATATCAGCCACGAGCGATCGTCCAACCAGGATCGCATGGGACGAAAGCATGAACCGCCTATCGCCAGTCATCGGATCATGGGATACCTGCAATCGACGTGGAACTACCTTAAACAACTGTACAGGGTTGTTTAGTCACTCTGGGTCCCACATCCCACTGGTTGCTGGTGGCATCCACACGCTGAACAAAATGAATTATCTTATCGTCCCCATTTCTGGAGGACATGACTAGAATTCAGCGGGATCAGGGCACTATGATAAACAAGATGGTATCGTGCACGAGCGTGTTCCCAGGTGAGGCTCGACAAATTGTCGACGCCTCGGCTGCGCTGTCAGGTGGCACGCCGCAGCTCGCTGCCAAAGCCTGCGTAAGTCTTGGTATCATATGATCGGGATGAATGATCCAGCCCACGGGAGCTGGTCTGCATCATTGCCGCAACGCGATTATGGCACGAAGCCGTCCCCTACCTACGAGTCTGCTGCCTCACACTCAGTTTGCGCCAACTACGCCAGCTTCGTTGCTCTACAGCCGATGAGACACACTACCACTGAAGCGTATTGGAGGCATGGACGACGCCCGATCGATACGATCGGTGGTGCTCTCATGACCTCGTTCAGGCGTCGACCTGAGCCCGATACCTTGCGCCTACAGTAGCCATCACTGCTCACAGGGAATGTGTCCAGTAGCAAATGACTCGGATGAGGGGTGTCAAGGACAACTCTCGGAAGCGGGCTGGGAGAGGTTGCTACAGGGGTTTCTGATAGAACAGCAAAGTCCGGAGCCGAGCACCGCTGAGGTCATAGGGACGGACAGCGGGGTCCACAAAGAAGTACTCGCTTCACGCCTACCATCAGGTCCCAAGCGACACAACGATCAAACCAGGCCGCAATGTACTGAATAGAGAAATTCGGACAAGAATATTTGCGGGGAGGTTCAGCCTTTGTTGGGATCAAGGAGCATGCAGGTGCTGAAGCGGACTTGTACAGAGAAAAAATCTTCGGTAAAATAGACAGGTGTATAATACGACAACGAGGGGGGATCGAGCTATGTCAGGCGGAGAGACCTGATTGACTTGACTGTCTTTCCGAGTCCATGCACGCGTGCACGGACGCACGTGGGTTGTTGCTCCATTAACGCATCAACCCCCAGGCCAGCCTGGACTGCAGAATCGCAGAGTGTTGACGGATAGCTGGCTCCTGGCGGAATCAGTGTTGTGGCTTTAAAACACCATTGACGCGTAAGGGGATGGCCATCCGGCGACATTCTTCCTTTCGTGGCGGTGATTTCTGCGGCATCAACAGACGCTACCCGGGTGAGATGCTGGACAACCACCGTGATACGGCACGAGACCAGGTGTAGCTGAAAAAGAAAAGAAAAAGAAAAAGAACTACGCAGAGCGGATGTTTGGGGACAGTAGTCAATCTCCAAAATCGTCAATTGCCGAACGAATCAAGTGTCCCCACGCGGCACGTGATACGCACGCCTTCCAACGGTTTTTTGACTTATTGACTTATTTTAACACTGGGCCCGTCCTTAGGAATAGCACTTTTCATGACGACAGCCGGCGCCGCCATGGAGTTCAAAGGCATCGCCAATACCCCTCCATCATCCATATGACCCTAAAATAGGGGAGCACGCTGTGTACTGTCCTCTTTGTGGTGCAGGCCACCCTTGGGCCACCCCGCTTTTGCTTCATCACAACTTCGTTTTTGCCTTCTGTAGAGTTCATTGACCTCGACAGCAAACTTTTTTCATTCATCAGATAGTAACTTGATCGTCTCATCTAGATGGGAATGTAAGTACTTCACAGCGCCACAAAAGCACGGCATTTGGCGGTTCTTCCTCGCCACTATCATAAATATTGACAATAAATTTGGTAACATGGGTCACTTTACCCAATTGATCCCGCGCCGCAGGCGCCCGATCCTCGGGGCGGCATGAGCGCATGAGCCAGAATACCTTGGAGTTGCTCTGAGTACTTGGTTGCATCCACCGTGTCATTCGTTGAGCATGCCGCGATATCAAGCATGGCCGCCAAGGGCATAATCTTATTTTCGTTGGCCTACACTGACGACTCGCGGACCGTTGGATTTTCTTGTTCATGATCCGGACACGCCACCCGGCCCCACGGCCGCGACCAGCTAATTCAATCTAGAACTTCCACGAGATGCTTTCGAATCCCTCAAGCAGCCGGGTCTGCACATGCACAATGAATATAATGTGCGGATGCCAACCCACGATGGCATATGATATCCATGGCATGGAGTGAACGCAGCTGAGGCCGCTGAGCGAGGGCTGGAACGGGGACAGCCAGGTGGGTCGACGATTCCGAACGTCGTTTTGGCCCACTTCAACCCGATGTTCACAAGGTGTGATGCGGGTAACAAATCAATGATGACAGTCGCGGCCAATATCTGACATCTCTAAATAAGGACGAGAGACCGAATCAAGGAAGGTGGTACCGTAGGCCTTTTCGTCTCCGTCCGGTGGCCAGCTGAATCAGAACCCCAGGTTGAACCCAGAACTATGAGTCTATGATAGCCCGGATCATAGAAAGCTGAAAGCTGCATGAGAATCATTCGGTGGCTTCTCCAAGTATGAGTTCCGGCACGCATAACGCGCACTTACTAACTCCAGGTGGAATATAATGTCGATGAACGGATGCAATCAGACACACACGCTTCGGCTACATGCGACCATGTGAGCAAGGCCGCGGCCTGGTGGAGCTACGTGAAGTTGACCAAACTTTGCGTCGTCTCGCAGGGTCCAATTGTGGCCTCTTCCACAGTGCGATCAGCGCAGAAGGACCCGAAATGCGCATATTTCGAGCAGCATCGAAAGCCTTCAAGCGCAGTACTTATGGAACAATTTTCTCTGCTCAAACGACATGCTCGGGGGGTCCCGTGAGAAGCTGTGTCTGATGATATGGCACAGATGCCTCAAACCCTCGCCAAGCTCGGCAAAAGGTGTCGCGTGGGCCAGGAGATGTACCCCCAGACGGCAGGCTCTCGGGGGAACATCTGGCTGAGGATTCATCATGGTCGATCTAACGCCGTCGTCGCTCGATCCGGCTCGCAGAATCAACGACAAAGGTACATAGATTCACAGTGCTTTTATAGCCTCCATCTCACCCCCCGCATAGGCGGCCAATCTTGTCATGCAGCCCTTTCTCATCAACCTAGTTGACTGCCTTGCGATCTCCCTATTCCTTTACTTTCTTGTTCTCTTCCGCGACCGCAGAAGTCGAAATAGGCTTTCCTTTCCGCCAGGTCCACCATCGTGGCCGATAATGGGCAATCTATTTGATGTCCCCAGGGAGGCACCTTGGATCGCCTACGCAGATATGTCCAAAAAATACGGTAAGGGTAGCATCCTCGCGAAACCTATTCGCCTAGCTGAAACCGGCGTCCCAAGGCGACGTGGTTTGCCTTCACGTCTTTGGTCAAGTTGTTATCGTGTTGTCTTCGTTATCGGCCATCAAAGATCTACTCGAGAAACGCGGGGAATCCTACGCGGATAGGCCGACCTTGCCAATCGTGAAATTGTGCGCCTTATGACTTTGTCCTCCCCAGATCACCGTACCAATGATTCTCGGACTCTAGATTTGATGTAGATTGGCAACTGCCCAATGCCAAGAAAGGTGACACTTGGCGCGAAGGACGAAAACTATTGGATCGCAGCCTTCGACCTGGCGCGACAGCGTTATATCGGCAACTGATTCAGGAAAAGACCCGCGGATTCCTCGCACAACTTCTCGCAACCCCGAAAGACTTCCGTGACCACATCGAACTGTCAGTTCAACTCACTTGGCAGTCTACCTTTTATCGTACAGTTATTAACGACCATGCAGTCTTCAGGGAAAGCTGGTCATGTCCCTTACATATGGCTACAACCTCGAGAAAGGTGACGATATGATAGCAGCACCTATTCAGGTCACAGAAATCCTGTCACCGCTCATCTTGCCTGGGGCGGCATTGGTTAACAGTTTTCCGTTCTGTGCGGTTACCTACTCTGCCTCTACTGTGAGACCGCCTCATAATTATTCTTAGTGCAGCACATTCCTTCATGGGTCCCATGGCTCAGCTATAAACCTCTGGCACGGTTAGGGAAGAAACTGAGCGAGAAAATAAGGAACCCGCCTATCGACTTCGTGAAGAACGCTATGGTTTGCTGCAATTATCCTACTGGAATTCCGGTCTACTGACCAGACCGTAGTGTGAGGGTACTGCAATCAAGTCATTGGCAAGCGAGCATCTGCAGGAGATAGAGAATTTAGCTGAACCAGAACGACTGAAGCGAGAAGAGATCGTCAAGATAACATTGGGGTCGATGTTTACAGGTGACGTATCATGTCTGTGGGCGATTATGTGGCACTGATCAGAAGAGTTCTTCACAGCTGGTTCGGACACTGTACGTATTTCTTCTTCAGTCTCCGCTCTTTGCATCGTTCTTGCTAATTCCTACAATTAAGACCGTGTCTTCGATGATCTCTCTCTTTCTAGCCCTAGCCATCTACCCTGGGGTGCAGAAGCGAGCACAGGCGGAACTCGATGCCGTACTTGGAAGAGACCGGTTACCCACGTTCGAGGACAGGTCGCGTCTTCCGTACATTGAAGCTATGTGTAAAGAATTGGCGAGGTGGCAGATGGTGACACCCATGGGTGCGGGTTTTCCGTTCCACTCGCCCAAATTGGGCTGCTAACTAGTGATGGCTTTTTCAGGTGTCCCCCACGCGTCAACTCAGGATGATGAGTACAAAGGCTTTTTCATTCCGAAAGGTCTGATTAGTTTAACTTGTCCCTTCTGCTCTTCATTGACTTCGCCGAAAAGGATCTACAATGGTGGCCAATTCATGGTCTGTCCTCAGCTGTCTATCTGTTTGGACACCCACCTGATATATACCTCAGGGCGGTCCTCCATGATTCAGAGTTATACCCTGATCCAGAGGAATTCAAACCCGAGCGGTTTCTCAACGAAGATATGAGCTTCCGAGACGACCCGACACTCGCATTGGTGTTTGGCGTTGGCAAGAGGATCTGTCCTGGTCGTCACTTTGTCGACGCGACACTTTTCATCGTAATCGCGTCGATCCTCGCTGTATTCAATGTAACGAAAGCAAAAGATGAGAATGGCCGAGAAATCCCTGTCCAGGTTACCATGGCTGTCGGAAATGGGATCGTCATGTACGTTCGGATTATTGCTCGAAGGCGCTTCTTGGAGCTGACAGTCAGACTTCCAGCCATCCGGGGAAGTTCGAATGCTCGATTTCTCCAAGAGATAAACTTGCAGAGGATTTGATTTTAGTAAATGCGTTATCTTGATGTACTATAAATCGGCTCCCGACTCATCTGGGGATCACCCCAGAGCAACGAGGAATAAATATCAGCCACAGAGCGATCGTCCAAATCAGGATCGCATGGGATGAAAGCATGAACCGCCTATCGCCAGTCATTCGGGATCATGGGATACCTGCAATCGACGTGGAACTACCTTAAACAACTGTACAACAGGGTTGTTTAGTCACTGCTGGGTCCCGCATCCCATTGGCTGCTGGTGGCATCTACACGCTGAACAAAATGCATTATCTTATCATCCCCATTTCCGGAGGACAGAACTAGAATTCAGCTGGGGTTCAGGGCACTATGATAAACAAGATGGTATCGTGCACGAGCGTGTTCCCAGGTGAGGCTCGACAAATTGTCGATGCATCGGCTGCGCTGTCAGGTGGCACGCCGCAGCTCGCCGTCAAAGCCTGCGTAAGTCTTTGGTATCATATGATCGGGATGAATTGATCCAAGCCCGCGGGAGCTGGCTCTGCATCCTTGCCGCAACGCGATTATGGCACGAAGCCGTCCCCTACCTACGAGTCTGCTGCCTCACACTCAGTTTGCGCCAACTACGCCAGCTTCGTTTACTCTGTACAGCCGATGAGACACACCACCACTGAAGCGTACTGAAGGCATGGACGACGCCACATCGATACGATCGGTGTTGCTCTCATGACCTCGTTCAGGTCGTCGACCTGAGCCCAATACCTTGCGCCTACAGTAGCCATCTCTGCTCACTGGCACAGGGAATGATGACATCGCAGGATGGCCAGTAGCAATTAACTCGGATGAGGGGTGTGTCAAGGACAGCTCTCGGAAGCGGGCCGGGAGAGGTTGCCATGGGGTTCTGATAGAACAGCAAAGTCCCGAAGCCGAGCACCGCTGAGGTCATAGGGACAGACAGCGGGGTCCACAAAGAAGTACTCGCTTCACGCCTATCGTCAGGTCCCAAGCGAGCACAACGATCAAACCAAGGTCGCAATGTACTGAATAGAGAAATTACGACAAGAGTATTTGCGGGAGGTTCATCGAGAGCATGCAGGTGCTGAAGCGGAGACTTGCACAGGGAAATAATAGTCTTTGGTAGAATAGACAAGTGTATGATACGACAACGAGGGGGGATCGAGCTATGTCGGGCGGAGAGACCTGGTCGACTTGACTGTCTTTCCGAGTCCATGCACGCGCGCACGGACGCACATGGGGTTGTTGCTCCATCAACCCCCAAACCAGCCTGTACTGCAGAATCGCGAGAGTGTTGACGGAATCAGAGTATGGCTTTAAAAACACCATTGGTGCGTAAGGGGATGGCCATCTGGCGACATCTTCCTTTCGTGGCGGCGATTTCTGCGGCATCAACAGATGCTACCCGGATGAGATGCTGGACAACCACCGTGATACGCCACGAGACCAGGCAGGTGGAAAAAAAAAAAAAGCTACGCAGGCGGTTGTTTGGGGACTGGTCCAAAATCGTCAATTGCCGAATTTACCCCACGAGGCACGTTGATAACCACGCCTTCCAAATCCAACGGTTTTGACTTATTTTAACACACTAAGAGCCAACCCAGTACCACTTGCCCGCTATGGTTTTGATATAGGACAGGAGGTCTTTTGCATAGTAAGGAAATATTTAGAATGCTGGTATGTTTGAAAAGCTAACTCTTTCTTAGCTCAGTAGTGCTTCTCAACCGTCACTTGGAGGGAAAGGACGCCAAGACGCAGAGGGTCAATCTTTCGAGCTCTAGGCTCGATATATGCGGGTGAGTTGACCTATCGTACCGTGACCCTGAGACCTAGTTGTTGAAACCCTCAGCCGGGACTGACACGGTTCGTAGCTGTGCAGACATTTGGTAACCCGCATAAGCCCTCGTATTTGGACAGTGTCTACCATTATGCCATTCTTCGGGGTGGTTTAGCCTTCATTCAGACAGACACACGATGGCACAGGGGGACCTCGATATCATTACTGGGAAAGTCGGTGCGGTATTCAAGGAAGTTCAAAAGTAAAGGCCATCATGCCTCTCACTGAATTCAATCTCAGGTGATTGCCCATACGGCCCAGGAATACCCCACGCCATCACAGAAGATGACGTCTACATGGGTCTCTTCATACCTAAGGTTGGTCACCTTGGTGTACATACTCTTTCGTTGACAGGTAATCCGTATTTCAGGTGCCCTGGTAATTGGGAACGCATGAGATGCCTTCAACCAGAACGGCTCCTTAACTCAGATGGGAGCTTGGGTGATGATCCAATCGTTTTGACATCAGCATTTGAATTGGGAAAAAAGGTGTGAAGTGCGACGACTTTGACATCTTATCAGTCCGGATGTCCGAGATCCGCACGTTCCATTTCATGCGCTCCAATTTCACCACTTAGGTTTGTCCACCAATGGCACCTCCGAATTGATCAACCTTCATGGAGAGAAAATAGTTCTCCTATAACGGATCCTTTTCACTTTCACTGCTGCTGACTGTCTCATACCCAATCGATGATGCTGATGCTGACAGGCATTGTCATCGGGCGCCATGCATTTCTCCCAAATTGATATCTATTGTTTCTGGTTCTGGTTTTGCTCAGACTGACTTCAGCGTAGTACAGTACATCGTTTTGGTCACCGCGTCAAACTTAACACCGCACCCACGCTGAGGCGAGATAAACCCACATCCATGTCCGTGATGAACAACCGCAATACCTGATGCCTATTCAACACTGCTGCTACCCCGGGATGCCCAAATGATGAGTGAGTTTCAGGTCAACCCCATGCGTCAAGCGGCGGCGCGGCAAACCGCGATAACGTTAAAGGGCCCTTTTTACACCGATCGAGCGCAACGCGTTTGTTTGGCATTTGCTGTCCAGGGCTTCACAAAACTCCCGTTAATGCCCTGATTGGCGCGAAATAGAGTTGTTATGTTAGTTGTGTCGGTGAGGGGTATCGTTCGTAAGCGCCTCCTCGAACCCGTACCGGGGAATTTGGAGGTGCGCACCCGTGCGTGCCGAAAGGGCGCGGACAGAATCACCCACACTGCCCATGCGATTAGGCTTCGGCCGCGGACAATGGACCGTTTCTTTATGTGTTATTTCATTGATGTTTCACCCCATCCTTAGGAATAGCACTTTCATGGCCACAGCCGGCGCCGCCATGGGGTTCCAAGGCGTCGCCAATACCCCTCCATCATCCATATGACCCAAAAATAGGGGAGCACGCTGTGCACTGTCCTCTTTGTGGTGCAGGCCACCTCGCTTTTGCTTCACAGCTTCGTTTTTCCCTTCTGTAGAGTTCATTGATCTCGACGGCAAACTTTTTTCATTCATTAGATAGTAACTTGATCGTCTCATTTAGATGGGAATGTAAGTACTTCACAGCGCCACAAAAGCACGGCGTTCGGCAGTTCTTCCTCGCCACTATCATAAATATTGACAATAAATTGGTAACTTGTGCGAATAATGTGTCACTTTACCCAATTGATCCCGCGCCGCAGGTCCCATCCTCGGGCATGAGCGCATGAGCCTCAATACCTTAGAGTTGCTCTGAGTTCTTGGTTGCATCCGATTACTAGTGAATGTCATGTCGAGCAACTCGAGCACCAGTGTGCCATGATGATATACGGCACAAAGGGAAGGGTAGTAGGTGTGTCGTCACCTCAGAAGGACGGATGTATGCCGGAATGCCGTGAGCGGAGCCGACTATTGAGGCACGATAGTCGCGAGGGCATTCGTACCCGCAGAGGCACGTATCCTTCAAAGTTGCTGCGGTATCAGATGTTCAGTATACAGTTTACCGATCAGGGGTGAAAAATGCGCACTGGTAAAGCTTCCACTTCACTGTGCAAGACCCCGTAAAAGATGCTTCCTTCGGGAGACGAATGCACACCGGCCATTTCTAGGCCGCTGGCCGCTGGTCCATGTGATATCTGAAAATTTCAAAGCGAAAAAGTATGTGTAGCTTCGCATACACGCAACTGTCGGGCTGAGACAAGTGGCAAAGATGGAGCTGGGCGTGCCTGAACTTCGGGCATTTCCAAGCGGAATTCAAAACAAAAGGCGCCGGCATGAGAAGCGGCGGTTCGCTGGACCAGTATAAACAGCAAAATTTACATCACCGACGTTGATGACCTCGATGCTGACCCCCGCTCCTCCGCTTGCTCCCTAACCGTGCTCACAATACAGCGACTTCCAAAATAACTTGCCCTTGTTTACCTATATTTATCTTTGCGGGCTTCCAAGTTTGACGGCTGAGTTCGTAGTTAAGTCAAGGCGAAATTATTAGAATATAAGTTATCATACAGAAGTTGAGGTTATCAATACCGTACATATAATTATTAATAACTTTTCTTTTACAACATTATTTTTTATGTGAGAAAAAAAATGTCGGCATAAGCTGCCGAACCACATTCAATCCCAGCCCTAGTCTGAAAAATTTAACAAAGTGCCAGGTATTTCGGAAGTCGCTGTAACACTACCCCACTCAAAAACATGAAGTCGCTGGCCGTCTATATGATTCGCGCCTCCGTTGCGATTCACCATGAACTGATCCTCCGCACTGGCAGCTTGGCGCTATTCGACCCCGAAAGTGCACCGCCGCCTCAGCGCCAGTGAAATCGATGTTTGCGTTGATGCGTTCTACCGGTTCAAACTCTTCCGACACGACTCGTAACCCTGACGACCTCCTGTTTCTACCCACTGAAACATCTCTAGGTTATTGATTTTGCCCTGTCGGATTCCGAAGCACTGTATTCAGTATTTTGGTCCGAGGCGCTTATATCTCTGCGAAGTGCGCTGTCCCCGAGCCGTAATTTCATCGTATTCATGAAATACGTAAAGGAATTATCAGGGATATGAGGCTGGAAGTTCAATTGAAGGGCGCCTCGACGACGAACGCGCAATCTAGGATGGCATTCCTGTTTCAGACGCCGTCTGTTCCTGAGGCAACAATTGCACTGGCCACACTTAAATGGTGCCTCCCCCTTGGAAACGCATTGTCTGTCAAACATGCTATTCTCTCTCACTGCGACAGCTGACTTCTTTGCCGTCTTCGCATTTCTTCACCTCCTCATTGCTTTCCGCGACCATCAAAAGCGGAGAGGTCATCCTTATCCCCCGGGGCCACGTCGTTGGCCAGTATTAGGAAACCTGCTTGATGTACCGAGGTTCTCACCTTGGGCTACATATGCAGATATGTCCAAGAAACACGGTAAGGGTGACTTTCTTACAGCAGTCCATCTCTGAACTCGGGTCACCAGGAGATATCATGTGCTTTCAAGTTCTTGGTCAAGTCATAGTGGTGCTATGCTCATTGACACCAATCAAGGAATTGCTCGAAAATCGCGGCGAATCATATGCAGACCGCCCCCGCATTCCAATTTTTGAGATGTGACTTGTTCCTCATTCCTCGTATTCACCCCCAGCACTGATGATGTCCTCAGACTTGAAATGGACTGGACATTACCCATTTTGCCGGAATGGGGAACGTTGGCGCAAGAATAGAAATCTACTGGAACGCAGTCTCCGGCCTGGTGTGACAACATCCTATCGGCGGATGATCGAAGAAAAGACATGCAAGTTCCTTGGCCAGCTACTCATAACTCCGAAGGATTTTCGTGCTCACATCGACTTGTGCGTGATATCATCAATCGTATCGGATGTTTGTCAATGTTTGTCCAGGCTCCAGGCAAAAATTATCATGTCCCTCACATACGGTTATGAACTGAAAGAGAATGATGACATACTCGTACCCGTACAGAAGACCAGCGAGATCATGTCACGAGTTGTCTTGCCTGGAGCAGCACTCGTAAATCATCTCCCATTCTGTACGGACCCTACCTTTCACTATCAACCGTGTTTCTCATCAGGACTTTCAGTGCGACACACCCCTTCGTGGATCCCTTGGTTTAAGTATGAATCTATAGCACGGATATGCAAAGACCTAGGTCAAAGGATGATGAACGAGCCGATTGACTTCGTGAGAAATGCCATGGTCCGTACTGACAGGATTGCCTGCCATCCACCCTGGCTAATGAGACTGCAGCGAGAGGGTACAGCTGTATCGTCACTGGCAAGCGAACATCTCCAGCAGGCAGAGACACTGAGTGGTACGGAACGCCAAATGCCGAGAGATCCATCAAAGAAACCCTAGCTTCTCTTTTCCAAGGTTCGTCGTACATACAACAGCGGAACGAGGCTAATGTAAAGCACAGCTGGTTCTGACACGGTACGTGCTCTTGTAACTACCATGCTCTCTGATTGACACCCCATAAATAGGTCGTGTCGTCAATGTCATCTCTATTCCTTGCCCTCACCCTCTACCCAGAGGTACAGAAGCGGGCACAGGCAGAACTTGATTCTGTGATCTCAAGAGACAGACTACCGATATTTGAGGACAAACAGCGTCTTCCCTACATCGAAGCGATATGCAAGGAGTTGACAAGGTGGCAGATGGTAACACCAATGGGTGCGGCCGCTCTTCTACAGTGGCATGAACCAAGCGTTCTAACATCTACGTGAAGGAGTTCCCCATGCTTCTACTAAGGACGACATTTACAAAGGCTTTTTTATCCCAAAAGGTTTGATACGTCCTCTCTTTACGTGTTGCTATTTCGTGCTGATTCGTCCACCTGGTAGGTTCATTGGTGATGGCCAACGCATGGTACGTGGGCGGCTGGACAGCCTTTCCTTGCCGGAGATCCTTCTAAGACTCCCCAGGGCGGTCCTGCACAACCCAGATCTATATCCTGACCCAGAGAGGTTCAAACCAGAGCGCTTCCTAAACAAAGGCGGAGCATTCCAAGACGATCCAACTATTTCCCTTGCGTATGGGGTTGGCAGGCGAATCTGTCCAGGGCGCCACTTGGTGGAAGCGATACTCTTCGTCTTCGTGTCGTCTGTGCTGTCCGTGTTCCACGTAACAAAGACAAAAGACGAGAACGGCCGCGAAATTCCTGTCAATATTGAGACCTTGGTTGAAGGGCAGATTACCATGTAAGCGTATGCATCCTCTCGTAGCTGTAATCAAGAACTAATTATGTATGTGGATCGGTACAAGGAAACCAGCGAAGTTTGAATGTTCTATCACTCCGAGGGATAAACTCGCTGAAGATCTGATTAAAGCGAGTGCCTGGGTCTGAGATCTCTTCCATATTCTGTGTTTTTTTGCATCATATATTGTCCGGAGGCTTATAAATATGTGCATAGGTGACCATTTGCGTCTGCTCAAGAGCTTGCCAGAGTCAGGACTTTCATAGAAATATATTACTACATTACTGTTTATACGAAGGAACAAGGAAACCCCGATTGCGTTCCCCAGTGGGGCTGAATTGACTCGCGACAGATGCCCCTGTTTCGCCAACGGTCGCTGGCTGGCTAGCTGGCTGGCTGGATGCCATCGCATAGCATAGCTTGGCCATACAGATATGGGGATCCCCGACACCCAGTCTCACATATTCTATTGGATTCCTCATGCCCTGCAATGCAGACGTTCCAAGACACCGTTCCCTTTCTTGGTTATAGCTCCCTGGAGGTGATGCCACGAGGTCGCCGGGTCCTCAACGGAGCTGTGAGCATTCCCATCACTGCATCCAGCCATCGTAACTTACGAGGTCGCGAGGGATTCGGTCATGCTGAACGTTTTGACCGGACATCCCCTTTCGATATCCCCCCGGCATCTTGTAGGCATGCATTTTATTGTTCTTCCAAAGGTACGTTTTGTACAGCAATAAGTTCCAAGAGTAAGAATTGGCGCTACACCGGGAAGACAGCAGCCGAATTCCTGCTGTCAGCTTTCATGCTGAATGCTGAGACACCGTGACCTTATCCGGGCCGGCAACTCGTCAATGCGTTGCAATAATAGGGAACTTGGCGGAAAAGTCACAGTCAGCACGCGCGTCCATAAGTACAGATCGTGATGGCATCGTTTGAGGAGGAAATGATGAATAATAAGTTGCGTCTGCGTGCGTCGGACGTCGGACGAGATGTCCCCGGCCGATCGCATGACTCCACGTGGGAAGACCTGACTAGCCTGACTGCGAGGCGCATGGCGAGGCGCAGTCGGCAATCACGCAGAGCCGCCATGCCGATGCGAGGTAGGTGAGCTGCGGTCAAGGCTGCGGTGCTCAGAAGGCTGCTAGCTAGCGAAGCCTCGATTAACATCGACCATTCAGCTCTATGTCTTTCCATCCATGTCCATCTATCCGGGATCTAATGGATCGAGGCTGGGGAAAAAAATGGAGAACGGAGAGGGTAGGACTTGCCAGTGGATAATGATATAATGAGTGGATAACTGGCTTCCGCCCCGCGCGCTCAGCATTCAGCCCCATGCTGAGCTTGGAGTTGTCCAAGAACCTACACCATGGCGGTCATCGCACACCGCAATGCAACCAGCGGAGTACGAGCTTATGTCTTTTCCTAAGGCCTAAGGCATGGACACTCTTCAAAACAAACCGCGCCGGTTCCGCGTTCTGCCGGTTACGAGTGGGCCGGACCGGCTGGTCCGCCACTGGCTGCAGTGGCGAGAGCATCGAGCATCAGTCTATTCGTTACTTTTTCTATCGTCTATCGTAAACAGGGTAGAACGGTAGGTCGTACATGCGTGCAACTTGAAGTCAGTTCAGCCTACCGTACTAGAAGTATACCAGTAATGTCTCAAGTTGGCTTGCGTGCGTACCAGTTTACTCTTGACCTCTTGACTACGCCGAACTTGAACTTGGGTATCAAGACTTCATCAAGAGCGTATACGTCGTGATCGGCTTCCATGGGCCCACCGGCCACGACGGCCGGATGCCATTCGTCGGCCAGCTCGCTTTTGTTAATCGTCAGAGAGTACCGATCTATCCCACTCTTCCCTGCCCAGTCGAAATCGACCAACTTTGCGTGCGCCTGATTGGGGTCGAGCACGATATTCACAGCCCTCAAATCTCCGTGGACGAGATCGTGCCGCTGGAGAAAACCGATGGCCCGTCTGATGTCGTCAAACACCGAATCTTCGAGGTATTCTCCTTGAATGCCGGCCGACATCGGAGTCCCTTCCAGGCGTTCCATGACCACCATGAACAGGTTTCCAATCACGCGTCGGCACGCGTACAGTTTCGGCGCCAGGCCCTCGTCGGCGAGTATCCTGTGTGCTTGTTCGTTGTAATTCGCTGTAAACTTGACGACAACCTCCACCCTGGTCCTATCCTGGACCAGCTTGGCAACAAACAGGCTGCGGAATTGATGCGGCAAAGGGTTTTGTACCACCTGGATCCGCCTGTTTTCGGCGTTCAACCGGCCTACGAAAGTCAATGTTGGTAGCGGGGACGAGGGTGGCCAACGAGGATCTGGTGTTGGGTGTGGGACGAATCGCTGAGGTCTATATGCAGACAAATCCTGTTGGATGATCGGCCGATATCTGTTTTCAAGCAGTGCTGCGCATTCCGCCAGTGCCGAAGCAATCCGGACTAGCTTCCGAACCGTGGTGCTACGATCAAAGGTGTTCGTCAAGTTGAGAATCAAGAGCTCGTTGACGACAACCCGCTGCAAGGTGAGCACAGTGGAAATCTCAAGGCTATTCCCGTTCAGACCAATGAGGATCGCTGGGAACATTGTCGACTTAACGATCTCGAGGTCATACTAGAATGAAACAACGACTCGGTTCAGCTCCGCAAAGACGGCCTTAGTAGAAAGCGTGACATACCTCCCAACGATAACAAGATTCTGAGTAGTCTCTGATACATTGCATCGTAGCATCACCACGCCCCTTCTCAAAGTTTGCCTCCAGGATGACATGAGGAAGACTTCGATGACCCTGCCGAATACCCCAATAAACGCCAGGAATTGCGGCCACCGTCTTATGGGTGGCACTTGTACGGATCGGCCGCTGCTCATGGCCCTTACTTCCAAAGATGTGTTCGAAAAATTTGCCGCAGCCTCCCCAGTAGCTGTTTTCGGTTGTATGGTTTTTAATCACATTGAAAAGAAAATCGCGCGAGACGTCGACAAGTTTCAATTCTGTCGGGGAAAGTGCCTCAGAGTCGTTGTCGGCTGAGTTGATTACCTCGAGCTTATAGTGAAGTTTTGCGAGATCGGGATCAAAGATGGCATTTGGGTAGCCGAGGTGCTCTGCAGGTCGCCCGATGAAGACATTGTCACGATGCTCACGGCCCCGAAGGTCCTCCGGCCCCATGTATTCTCGCGGGGGTAAGAGAGCCTCTAATGCCTCAACGGCTGAAATGGAGTTTCAGGGCAAAGTTAGGAGAGGGAAAATTTAGACGACGAACCTGGATCGCGAGGTTCTTGCAGTGCGTCTGATGGGACCTTGCTGGATGATTCACGCTTGGGAATCACCAGATCTGTGCAGATCCGTCAGCGTAACCTCACGAAAAAGCAACGGCGCGCGACATACCGGGGCATCGGACGAACGCCTGAATCTTCTGCTCTGGATCTTCTTTGAAGAAATCCGTTATATCCTCTGCATTTTGGAGACGCTCTGCAAGATAGAAAATGCTGGAGGAGTTAATGATCTCCATGAATAGCTCGAGTGTAAAGATCGATCTCGTTCCAAGGGCGTATTGCGAGGTGTTAGAGCACGACTGTCGCGGTGGGTACTTGATCCTCCACAACTGGAGGCCAGTTGCCCCGAGATCGCGCACCGGTGAGGGAATGCACTGCCAAACCTCGTCCAGCATCTCCTCGACGGAGTCACCTATTGGCATTTTAAGTACAAAGGGATTTCCCAATTTCTCCAAATTTGAGCTCAGGAAGATAAGCCATATAGAGATCGTCTGTGGTGTAGCCATGGCGAGCGCGAGGGAGTGAGAGGACGAAGAGGACTGGGGAGATGGGCAGTGCCGGGCGCAAGCGCTGTGCCCGCGTTTTTCAGGCTTGCACTAGTACTGGCAGTCGCGGCCGCGTCGCGTCACGGCAACGTGCACCGTGCCTGCCTGGTGTTTGAGTGTCTGTGTCTGTGTCGGATCCGTCGATGGTCCCTCCGAGTCATTCCAAGCGTGCAATTTTGAATCAAATGTGGCTTGGTATCGATTGTTCCGGTGTGGGCTCCGAGTCCGATCCCCGAGACCTCATAGACCTCATCGATGATGATGCCATGATACATTCCATGTCTGGCTTGGCCGGCGTGGCGTCACTGGCAGTGGCAGCCGCGTCACCGTGCATGAGCGCTCCGACGCGATTCTTCTCTTCTCTGATCCGAGCCCACAGGTGTGCACCTTGCAGCAATAATGATGATTTCCATCATGGAGCGAGTGAGGATGGCGGTTGCACTTCTTCATTTTCAACGATCCGATTCGCCGTCCCTAGGCCGCCTGACGCCTCTTTGCGCCCACACCCACCATCAAGGCACCAAGGCACCAAATATCCTAGCAAATTAAACGCCTCGTACCTCACAACAGACGCTCTCCCACATCCTCCTCTCATTTCCATCTCCATCCATCCATCCAGGTGCACATCATGGTTTGGCGCTATTCGACCCCGAAAGTTCACCGGCGCCTCGGTGCCAGAGAAGCCGTTGTCTGCGTCCTACCGGTTCTGCTGGATCGCACTGCTTTCCGACTCCGTAGCCCCGACGACCTGCTGTTTCTACCCGCTGAAACCTCCGATTCACATTTATTGTGACGAGGAACGCGCCCGCGAGGACGGTAATCTCGTTTCAGGTGTCCGGTCCTGGGACAAATTAGCAAGCGAAACGTTCTCCGGTTACTGTATTGTTCTCGTGGCTAGGTCCAAAAATTGCATACGACATCTGACCTTTCGGGATCCGCGCAGTAGTTTTGCATTCAATACTGGCCACGATTATAATGACTGTCTCCCCCCGCGGAAACGTACTGTGTTAAACATGCTACTCTCTCTCCCGACCATCGCTGATCTTCGCAATTCTTTACCTCTTTGCTTTCCGCGACCATTAAAACTGGAGAGGTTTTCCTTATCCTCTGGGTCCACCATGTTGGCTAGTGATAGGAAATCTACTCGATGTTCCGAAGTTCTCAGTGGCACGAGGTTGCCGAGCCCTCAACGGATTCGTGAGCTCACCACTGCATCCAGCTTACTGTACGCCATCGCGAGGGATTCAGTCATGCTGAACGTTTTTTACCTCATCAGCAAAAATACAGAATACTTTACAACTTTTTGAACTTTTTAGCTTTATAGGGAGAATTTCTAAAATCGAAAGGTCATAAAACAACTTTTTCTGCAGTTTTTTGCCATCATAGTGGATTTTTGTATCATAACTTTTCTGGGAATTGGGTCGGTCTAAATGACTTTCGACTTTTTACCTTTTTTGAGTTTATAAAGACTTTATAAAGCTCAAAAAGCATTGTGTATTTTTCCTGATGCCCCGGACATCCATCCCCTTTCCGTATCCCCCCAGCATCTTGTGAGCATGCATCTATTGTGCTTCCAAGGGTAGATTATGCACAACAATAAGTTCCAAGAGTAAGAATTGGCGCTACACCGCGAAGACGGCCGCTGAATTTCTGCTGAGCGGTCATGCTGAATGCTGAGATATCTTTATCCGGCGAGCTACTCGTCAATGCGTTGCATAATAGAAAACTCAGGCGGAAAAGTCACGGTCAGCACGCGCGTCCATACGGATCGTGATGGCATCGTTTGGGGAGGAAATGATGAATAAGTAAGTTGTGTCTGCGTGCCTCGGACGTCGGACGAGATATCCTCAGCCGATCGCATGACTCGCGTGGGAGGACTTTGACTTAGCCTGCCAGGCGCAGTCGGCAATCACGCATCACGAAGAGCCGCCATGGCGATGCAAGGTAGGTGAGCTGCGGTGCCAAGAAAGTTAGCTAGCAAAGCCTCGATTAACATCGACCATTCCGCTCGATGTCTTTCCATTCATCCCAGGTCCAATGGATCGAGGCTGGGCAAAAATGGGAGAGGGTACGATTGGCCAGTGGGTGACTGGCTTCCGCCCCGCACGCTCAGCGCAGCGCTGAGCGTTCAGCCCCATGTCGAGCTTGGAGTCATTCAAAGAACCTACCTACACCAGAGCGGTCATCGCACACCGAAATTCAACCAGCGAAGTACGGCTTATGTGTTTTCCCAAGGCATGGACGTTCTTGTTCTTCGAAACCCTCGGTGTTCCATTTCGCATTCCGGTTCCGCCAGTTCCGAGCGAGTGCAGGCCGAGGTCCGGTTAGCCCATAGACAACAGTGCAGCACCTAACACGGCACCTCAAAACCCTGAAGCGGTGCAACGAAACGACGCAACGGCCTGCAAAATTCAACCCAGATCGGGCAAGACAACAGTTCATCAGTCCACGGGTAAAGGGCAGGAGAACTTAACGTCGGTTAGCCACGCGGTGTCGATCTCTTTACACCTCATTCAGCGCATCAAGCCGCGGCGATGTCATCGAAAGTGAAGCCAGAGGTATATTACCCGACCGAATATTACCGCGGATCCAGCTGGTAGAATCAGTTTGATGTATATACACTGCCAGCGAAATTCTGGGTAAAGTAAACTGCAACCCTAACGTTAACGTGCCATGGCATCAGCAATAATCAACTCTTCTGCACGTTTATCCCTCGGATTGATAGAGCATGGGAATGGGTTGGGACGACTGTAGTAGCAATCAGAACTAACCTCCATCACGTCTTTCTCATTAGGAAATGGGGCGAACCTTATGACTGTGCCTCTGTACGAGTACTCAAAAGGCTGACCTCCGGCTCCTACCTTTCTTTCAATGTTGAAAACTGATAACACGGATGCAACAGTTATAAACAACGTTGCGTCCGCGAAGTGTCTCCCAGGACATATACGCTTTCCATATCCAAATGAGGATGTGAGAATTGGATCGTCCAGCAGGCTTCCATCCGGATTGAGGAAGCGTTCCGGTTTGAAGACGTCTGGCTCCGGATATATGGTCGGGTCATGCAAAATCGCCCTATGAAAAGTTAAAGTCATTCGGAAGCAAAGAAAAAATAGCTCACCATGAATTTGCGATCACGATCGCCCCTGGTTAAAGGTGCGTCTGCCAACGATGAACCCAAAAATAAGACAACATACACACCTTTGGGTATAAGGAAACCGTTGAAAATGTCGTCCTTTGTGGTTGCATGCGGGACACCTGCAGTCAAAGATGTTATCAAATACTTCTTCTCTTGTGTGTTCATTAGCCCTGCCAGTGGTCGGCGTACCGAGAGGGGTCACAGGCCGCCACCTGAAAACTTCCTTACACACTGCATCTACGAATGGTAACCGTGGACGATCATCGAAAGCTGGGAGTCGGTCTCGTCCCGTGATAGAATCCAGTTCGGTCTGTGCCTTCCTCGCAATACCTGGGTGGAGTAACATAGCAACGAAAAATGTCATCATGGCGGCGACCGTCTACAAATCAAGGGCTCGAATGAGTTGACAACTGCAAATATACCTTTTTGCAGCTTACGGTGTCACTTCCGGCTGAGAAGGATAGTCTCAACCACTGCAGACTGAGTACCGTGTTAATCACCGACCTGAGTAGATAGAACCTAAAGCGCCGATGATCCTTTCCTCAGCCCTTTCGCGTTCTGCACCACTTAGCTTCTCTACTTGTTGTAGATTCTCGAGAGCAAGTGAGGGTCGTGCTGTGCCCTCGAGCTATACGATAACACATAAGGACATAAGTTCGGGATTTCGACATGGAGACATTCAGATGATTAACTAACAATGGCATCTCTGACAAACTGAAACGGAGCGTTCAAGACCTCAGTTCCCAAGTCACGACCGATGCGAGCAAGCGGCTTGTAGCTAAACCACGGCAACCACTCGGGAATGTGCCGAACTAAGGAAGTCACTGTGAACTCAAGGACCATCCCAAGGAGCGATAACGCACGGAAAGGAAGGTTATTGACAAGCAATGCACCTGGAAGAGCTGTCGCTGATCCATGATTAGACATCTCTATTGCAACTTCGATCTTCCTGTCGTTACGTCCGCGCACTTCATAACCATAAGTCATAGCCAGAATCAGCTCTCCCTGCAGGCTGCAAAGTTGTAAAAGGGATAAAAAACGGGACATGGCTCCGTAATGGGAAATCACTGACAGCTCGATATGGGCCTCCCACTCGTCAGGGCTTCCCAACATGCGGGCAAGGAGTACACGCGCTCTTGCTTCTTGCATGGGGTGATAAGCAACTGCAGCACCTGGCCCGAGACCACGATCAAGCACTTTGCGTCCTTGACGCCAAGCATCAGCATATCTGGCTGTCGGTAAGAACCAACTCCACCCCATCCTACACTAGGTCAATTAGGCATCGAGTTCATCGAACTTTTTCTCACGGACATATCATAAAACGGGATGACAGGGCGATCGGAGTATATCTCGCTACGTTTTTCGAGAAGGTCCTTGGTAGCTTTGATGGAGTTCAACACGACGATGACTTGCCCGAAAACGTGGAGAGAGAGGACATCTCCTACCGAACTTATTGTAGGTGGTCCAGATATCGGAGAGTAACTCATACCATATTTCTTGGCGAGCTCAGTGTACACGAGCCATGACGACTCCTTCGGTATCTGAAGCAGGTTCCCAATAACGGGAAGAGGTTGGGGTCCGGGGGGGTAGGGGAGTCCTTTCCTCCCTTGATAGGCGCGGATAGCCGAAATAGCAAGGCAAAAGAACAGAAAAGCGACGACGTCAACGATAGGCATATGGGAGGCCATGGGTGTAAGACGAGAAGGGCACCTTTCTTGGAGCGCATTCGGCCCAAGTTATATGCGTGAGTTACTACATGCATTCTGCCGATGGAATCCCCGCATCGTACAGTCACGTGCTTTATGTCACTTGAAATGGCTTCTGTAGTAGCGCAGTTGGCCGAAATTCTCACGTTTCACGTTTCAGACGTCATTGCAATACAAATACACGCACACACCCTAGAGCACCAACATCCTACCCGGAATTTCCAACAGATGAATGATCGCGCTCGGATACCTCATAGCCATATGTCATAGCGAGGATCAATTCACCCTGCAGGCTAGATATTTGCCAAATAATTCAGGGACGTAATACAGAACAGAGAGGGGAAACTAACAGCTCGATGTGGGCCTCCCATTGCTGCGGGCTTTCAAGCAGTCGAGAAAGGAGTACATGTGCCCTTGCCTGTTGCATCGGACGGTACGTGGCTGCAGCACCTGGGCGAAGGCCACGGTCAAGCACCCTGCGTCCCAGGCGCCAACGGTCACCGGTCACCGCTTGCAGACGGCGAAAGCCGGTGCCATCCCATCCTGATTGGTGTTGGCCGAAGCCATGTAGAAAAGACTGAAGCACCCACATCTCGTAGAATGGAACTGCAGGGCGATCAGAGTAAGTGTCTCCATTCTTTTCGAAGAAATCCTGTGTGGCTTTGATGGAGTTCAACACGACAACGACTCGTCCCAAAACCTGGAAGGAAATGACATCCCCTGCCGGTTTCGTTGTAAACGGTAAACGGAGTGGATGCAAGAGTATAATTCATACCATATTCCTTCGCATACTGAGTATATGCAAGCCAAGGAAACTCCCTCGGGATGTGGAAAAGATTCCCGACAACTGGTAGCGGCCGTGGGCCGGCGGGAGGGTAGGACAACCGACCGCGTCGTCGATAGTTGCGGATAACCCGCAGAGCGAGGAAACAGAGAAAAGGACTAATAAGTCCACGATAGAATGCAGAGAGGGCATGACTTCTCCACCGGGGAAGCAAGAGAGTCAGTATCTAGGATGTCCAATCCCAAGTAATTCGCACCTTTATGGTATACTCCGAGTCAGGGTCACCTACTCAGTCGGACTTATCAATCGATAACGCTGGCTGATATGCCAAGACGTCCCGAGATGTCTTTTTTGATGTTTCACGGGTTGCCAGATGGGGAAGTCACACAATGTCCCTGTTGATGTGATGCCGGGAGCTGTCAGGGAGCTGTTTTTGGGTCTGTACGGATCATTTGCACCTCTACGTTTATATCAGAAGAATTGTGCCTCGACTGCCATAGCGCTCCCCTTCGGTGGCGTGACCCCAAGCTTGCATGATCCTGAAATGGTACCCGTAATATTTAGCCCATTGTTGGGCTATGGTGTTGTTCGACTAGGCAAACAGCGGGAGCTGGGGTTGTGACCTGGCAAAGTACTAGCTCTGGTAAGGGTGGAAACAATCAACGCGGTGTGAGAAGCTCGCACAGTATAGTATGAGACCGCCCGAAACACTGCCCGGAAGGAGGGGTTGCAGGTCCGCTTGAGGCAATGGCGATCATGTTTAGCACAAAGGGTCTCCAGTTGGAGGGCACAATCCCCGTGAGGTACGTTGTGGGCCATATCACCTCGAAGAGAACCACCCGCCCGCCTACCGGGCTGGCGAGAGCAGAGTATAAAGCATCAGTATATTCATTCCTTTTTCTATCGTCTCTCGTAGACAGGGTAGAATGGTAGGTCGTACATGCGTGCAAGTCAGTTCAGCCTACCGTACTAACAGCATGATGTCTCGTATCAAATCCGCCCGCGTGCGTACCAGTTTACTCTTGGGTACGCTTGGACTTGAACTTGGGTATCAGGACTTCCTCAAGAGCGTATACGTCGTGATCAGTTTCCATGGGCCCACCGGCCACGACGGCTGGATGCCATTCGTCGGATAGCTGGCTTTTATTGATCGTCAAACGGTACCGATCTGTCCCACTCTTCCCTGCCCAGTCGAAATCGACAACCTTTGCGTGCGCCTGATTCGGTTCGACCAAGATATTCGCAGCCCTCAAATCCCCGTGAACGAGATTGTGCCTGTGGAGATGACCGACGGCCCGTCTGATGTCGTCAAACACCGAATCTTTGAGGGGTTTTGCTGGAATACCGGCCGACATCGGAGTCCCTTCCAGGCGTTCCATGACCACCATGAACAGGTTTCCAATCACGCGTTGGCACGCGTACAGTCTCGGCGCTAGACCCTCGTCGGCGAGTACTCTGTGTGCTTGTTCGTTATAATTCGTCGTAAACTTGACGACAACCTCCACCTCGACATCCTGGACCAGCTTTGCAACAAACAGGCTGCGGAATTCATGCGGCAAAGGGTGATACCCTAACTGGAACCGGTTGTTTTCGGCATCCAACCGGCCCACGTAAGTCAATGTAGGTAGCGGGGACGAGGGTGGCCAACGAGGATCTGGTGTTGGTTGCGGGAAGAATCGCTGAGGCCGATCGACAGATAAATCCCGTTGGACGAGCTGCCGATATCTGTTTTCAAGCAGTGGTGCGCATTCCGCCAGTGCCGAAGCAATCCGGACTAGCTTCCAAATCGTGGTGTTACGATCAAAGCTGTTCGTCAAGTCGAGAATCAAGAGCTCGTTGACGACAACCCGCTCCAACGTGAGTGCCGTGGAAATCTCAAGGCTATTCCCGTTCAGTCCAATGAGGATCACTGGGAACATTGTCGACTTGAAGATCTCGAGTTTATCCTGGAATGGAACAACTTAATTGAGTTCCGCAAGGATGGCGTAGTAGAGAGCGTGACATACCCGCCAAAGATAACAATATTTTGAGTAGTCTTTGATACATTGCATCGTAGGGTGACCGCGCCCCTTCTCCTTTTTCGCCTCCAGTATGACATGAGGGAGACTTCGTTTTACACCTTGACCCTGCAGAATACCCCAAAAAACGCCAGGGATTGCAGCCACCGTGTGATCGGTGGCACTTGTACAAATCGGCTGACGTTCATGGCCCTTACTTCCAAAGATGCGTTCAAAAAATTGGCTGCACCCTTCCCAGTAATCCCCTTCGGAGTAATGGTCGTCAATCACATTGAAAAGAAAATCGCGCGAGACATCGACAAATTCCAATTCCGTCGTGGAAAGTGGTCCAGAGTCGTTGTCGGCTGAGTTGATTACCTCGAGCCTATGGTGAAGCTTTGCGAGATCGGGATCGAAGATAGCATTTGGGTAGCCGAAGTGCGCTGCAGGTCGCCCGATGAAGATATTCTTACGTAGCCCGTGGCCCGCCGACCCCATGCAATCCGGCGGGGTTGAGAAATCCGCTATTGCCTGAATGGCGGCCACACCTGAAATCGAGTTTCAGAGCAAAGTTAGGCGAGGGAAAAGTAAAAGACGAACGAACCTGGATCGAGAGGTCCTGTGCTCAATGGGACGTTGCTGGATGATCCACGCTTCGGCGTCATCACAACTATGCAAGTGCGTCAGTGTAATCTCACGAAAGCAACGGCGCGCGGCATACCAGGACATAGGACCAATGCCTGAATTTTGTTTTCCCGGTTTTCTTCTCGAAAGTAATCTATAAGGTCATCTGCTACATCGAGAAACTCAGCATGGCTGCCAATATTGGAGGACTTGATATTCTCCAGGAGGTTTTCAAGTGTAGGTGTATCATTAGTATTGGGGGCGCTTGCCTCCGATGCCCTCAGATTATAGCGTGGTGGCCGTAGCACCGGGGTCTTGATCTTCCACAACTCGAGGTCGGGTACTCCGACATCGCGCACCAATGAGGGACCCCACTTGAAAGCCTCCTGCAGCATGCTCGAGGCGGTGTCATCTATTGGCATTTCGAGTGTGAGAGGTTGGCCTCCCACTGGCTCGAAATTTGGGGTTATGCACATGACACAAATACGTATCGTCCGTGGTGTAGTCATGTTGGATGCGAGGAAGTGGAAGGACGGAGAGAACTGGGGAGAATGAGCGGGAAGCAAACACAAGCGCAAGCCATGTTGTGTTTTTACGGTCGCGGTCGCGGAGTTGTCACATTGATATCACGGAAACGTGGTGCACCCGTGCCTGAGTGTTTGAGTGTCTGTGTCTGTCTTTGTCCGAGTCTGTGTCTGATGGTGGTTCAGAGAATGAGCGGGAAGCAAACACAAGCGCAAGCCATGTTGTGTTTTTACGGTCGCGGTCGCGGAGTTGTCACATTGATATCACGGAAACGTGGTGCACCCGTGCCTGAGTGTTTGAGTGTCTGTGTCTGTCTTTGTCCGAGTCTGTGTCTGATGGTGGTTCCTCGTTCAAACGTTCAAACGTTCAAAGCCAACGCGTTCGGTGTTGGAGTTGAGGCCGCCAGATACACACGTGGCCACACCCGGCCCGATCAGGCCGCGTGGAGTGTACGTATCGAATTAGCTCGAATTAGCTAATCACCGCATTGGGCGCCCTCATAAAACTCAAGGCAGCGACCCTCACCATGACCTGCATCATGTACCGTTACACGCACTACAAGGGCAAAAAAAACCTTTGATGTCCTGACTATGTCTCGCTGGGTGAGACATCAGTGCCATTTTCAACCACGGCGTGCCAGCTCTCCCCACACCACTAGACCTCGCAAATTAAAGCGATCCCCTTGGCGATCCCACCGTGACGGGAACTTGCGTATACCTAGATCACTCTATCGCAGCTTCCAAGTCCAGGGGTGGATCAGTTTGCCCTTTCAGGACAGCTCAGTCGGCATCTATGACTCCCTACTTTCTACTTCGCCGACGCGCTCCCTTCAGTCAATCATTTCCAACTCTAGAGATTCCCATGACTGTCATCGTTCCATATACCCCAACGTAGCCAGCAATACAAATGTCGGAAACCACAGGAAGGCAACAAGAACTACCGCAATATGTCTTCCCTGCTGTGTTCGTGCGGTGAAGGTGTCACTCCTTCCATGCGCAGCTTGCGATCAGAAAGGTTCGTTCCGTGATGTTATGTTATCTCATTTGCAGCGGCGAGCGGTGGGCCGTAGAGCCGCTCCCCACCTGGCCATTAACTACATGGAAGACGTTATGTTACAGCTCATCGACACTCGCCGACCATAAAAAAGGACGTAATAGTAAGTTGCGTCTGCATGCGTCGGATGAGATGTCCTCGGCCGATCGCATAGCTCAACGTGGGAAGACCTGATTAGCCTGACTCTGCCAGGCGGCGCAGTCGGCAATCACGCAGAGCCGCCATGGCGAAGCAAGAAGTAGGTGAGCTGCGGTGCCAAGAAAGCTAGGCAGCAAGTCCTCAATCAACTCGTTCCGCTCAATGTCTTTCCATCAATCCCAGATCCAATGGATCGAGGTTGGGCGAAAATGGAGAGGGTACGGCTTTGACACCCCGCACCCTCAGCGCTGCGCTGAGCGTTCAGCCCCCATGCCGAACTTGAAGTCATTCAAAGAACCTACACTACAGCAGTCATATGACATCCTCATACCGCAGCAACACCGGAGTACGGGCTCATGTCTTTTCTTTCCAAGAGATGGCCGTTCTCAAAAAGGTCCGACTTACTGTGTGCGGGCCGGACTGGCTGGCCCGCCTGGTTGTCGAGCGTCATCGAGTCATCAGTGCATCAGTACATCAGTCGCTCTATTCCTTCCTTATTCTATCGTAAACAGTCGGTAGTACATATGCGTACAAGTCAGTTCAGTCTACCGTACTAGTGGCATAATGCATAATGTCTCGTATCAAATCCGCCTGCGTCGTACCAGTTTGCTCTAATCTACGATACGATTGTACTTGGGTATCAGGACTTCATCAAGAGCGTATACGTCGTGATTGGTTTCCATGGGCCCACCAGCCACGACGGCTGGATGCCATTCGTCGGCCAGCTCGCCTTTATTCATCGTCAGAGGGTACCGATCTGTCCCACTCGTCCCTGCCCAGTCGAAATCGATCACCTTTGCGTGCTTCTGATTGGGCTCGAGCATGATATTCACAGCCCTCAAATCTCCGTGAACGAGATTGTGTCCCTGGAGATGACCGACGGCCCGTCTGATGTCGTCAAACACCGAATCTTCGAGGCGCCTTTCCGGAATGCCGGCCGACATTGGAGTCCCATTCAGTCGTTCCATGACCACCATGAACAGGTTTCCAATCACGCGTTGGCACGCGTACAGTTTCGGCGCTAGCCCCTCGTCGGCGAGTATCCTGTGTGCTTGCTCGTTATAATTCGCCGTAAACTTGACGACAACCTCTACATCGGTCCCATCCTGGACCAGCGTGGCAACAAACAGGCTGCGGAAGACGTTGGGCGGAGGGAGTAGCCCTAACTGGAACCGCCTGTTCTTGGCATCCAACCGGCCCAAGTAAGTTAATGTTGGTGGCGGGGACGAGGGTGGCGAATGAGGATCTGGTGTTGGGTGTGGGAAAAATCGCTGAGGTCGATATGCAGACAAATTCTGTTGGATAAGCTCCCGATATCTGTTTTCAAGCAGTGGTGCGCATTCCGCCAGTGCCGAAGCAATCCGGACTAGCTTCCGAATCGTGATGTTACGATCAAAGCTGTTCTTGAAGTCGAGAATCAAGAGCTCGTCGACGACAACCCGCTCCAACGTGAGCGCAGTGGAAATCTCAAGGCTATTCCCGTTCAGACCAATGAGAATCACTGGGAACATTGTCGACTTGAAGATCTCGAGGTCATGCTGGAATGGAAGAACAATTTGATTGAGTTCCGCAAAGATGATTTGGTAGAGAGCGTAACATACACTCCAAACAAAACAAGATCTTGAGTAGTCTTTGATACATTGCATCGTAGGATGACCACACCCCTTCTCCTTTTTCGCCTCCAGGATGACATGAGGAAGACTTCGTCTTGCACCTTGACCCTGCAGAATACCCCAAAAAACGCCAGGGTTTGCGGCCATCGTGTTATCGGTGGCACGTGCACAGATCGACTGCCGTTCATGGCCCTTACTTCCAAAGATGCGTTCAAAAAATTGGCTGCACCGTTCCCAGTAACCCCCTTCGGAGTAATGGTCGTCAATCACATTGAAAAGAAAATCGCGCGAGACATCGACGAATTCCAATTCCGTCTTGGAAAGTGGTCCAGAGTCGTTGTCGGCTGAGTTGAGCACCTCGAGCCTATGGTGAAGTTTTGCGAGATCGGGATCGAAGATAGCATTTGGGTAGCCGAAGTGCGCTGCAGGGCGCCCGATGAAGATATTCTTACGTAGCTCGTGGCCCGCCGACCCCATGCAATCCGGCGGGGGTGAGAGATCCGCTAATGCCTCAATGGCGAACACACCTGAAAACAAATTTCAGAGCAAAGTTAGGATAGGGAAAAGTAAGAAGACGAACCTGGATCGAGAGGTTCTGCCATCGATGTGATCTCGCTGGATGATCCACGCGTGGGCATCACCAGATCTGTGCAGATCCGTCAGCGTAACCTCACGAAAGCAACGGCGTGCGGCATACCACTGGCAGGGCATAGGACCAATGCCTGAATTTTGTTTTCCCGGTTTTCTTCTTCAAAACAATCTATTACGTTCTCTCCTTCATCGAGATACTCAGCATGATCGGCAATATTGGAGGACTTGATATTCTCCAGGAGATTCTCAAGTTCATGTGTACCATTGGGGGCATTTGTCTCCGATGACCTCAGATTGCAGCGTGGTGGCTGTCGCACCGGCGTCTTGATCTTCCACAACTGGAGGTTACTAGCGGCTACATAAACACTGCCCACCAATGCGGGGCTGCGCTGCCAAGCGGCGTCGTTCAGCATGCCCGCGATAGGGCGATTCGGGTGCATTTCAAGGAACAATGTATTCCCCGTTTGCTCGAAATTTGAGTCTATGAAGACAACCCATACAGGGATCATCTGTGGTGTAGCCATGGCGAGCGCGAGCAAATAAGAGGACGAAGAAGACTGGGGAGATGAGGGAGCCGCAAGCCCGTGGCCCGCGTTTTTACCGTCGCGTCGCGGAGTTGTCAAATTGACGCCACGGCAACGTACTGAGGCAGTACTGAAACTGAGCCTGAGTACTGAGTACTGAGTGTCTGTGTCTGTGTGTCTGATCGATGCTCCCTCGAGTCGTTCCAAGCGCGCAAAGAGTGCAATATTGAAACCAGTGTGGCAAAGGCCGGGGTTCGGATCGATCATTCAACGGCCTTCAGGTGTGGGCCCTCATCGAGGCCTCATAGGCCTCATCGACGATGATGCAAATGATGCAATGATGAATTAATGAAAGCCCCGGTAGAAATTAACAAAGTCCTGGCAAAGTTAGTCTTGCCTGGGCCAGTCATGCATGATGATGCATGATGAACCACATTCCATGTCTGGCTTCAAGTTGGCCATGGCGTCACAGTGGCGGCGTTGCATGGGCGCTCCGACGCGATTGATCCGGCGCATTTCTCCTGATCCGAGTCCCAGGTGTGCACACACCGTACAGCACGATGACGATTTCCGTCATGCAGCGAGTGAGGATGGTGGATCCAACGCCGTCGCCGCTGAGCAATTCCAAATCCAAAATCCAAATCCATACCTGACCCTGCACTGGCAGCGACGCCTCTTCTTTGCACCCACGCCGCACACTGCCTGAGTGCGTTCTGCCGGTTCAGAGCGTGAGTCCGCAACCTCCGATTAACATGTATTGTGACGACGAATGCGCATTCGAGGGTGGTATTCTCGTTTCAGAGGTCTGTTAAACATGCTACTCTCTCTCCCTACGATCGCTGACTTTCGTTGCCCTCTTCGCATTTCTTTACCTCCTCTTTGCTTTCCGCAACCACTAAAAGTGGAGAGGTTCTCACAACTTCTCAGTGGCACGAAGTTGCTGAGTCCTCAACGGATTTGTGAGTTCTCCATCACTGCATCCAGCATACAGTACGGGGTCGCGACTCGCGAGGTATTCAGTCATGCTGAACGTTTTTACCGGACATCCATCCCCCGGGCATTTTGTGAGCGTACCTATTGTACTTCCAAGGGTAGGTTATGCACAGCAATAAGTTCCAAGAATTGGCGCTATACCGAGAAGACAGCAGCCGATTCCTATCACCATCTGAGCGGTCAGCACGCGCGGCCATACAGATCGTGATGGCATCGTTTGGGGAGGAAATGATGTGCGTCGGACGAGATGTCCTCGGCTGGGGAGGAATGATGGATGCAAGGATGGATGGTAAGTCCGTCTGCGTGCGTCCGTCGGATGAGATGTCCTCGGCCGATCGCATGGCTCCACGTGGGAAGACCTGACCTGCCTCAGGCTGACTGCCAGGGGGCGCAGTCGGCAATCACGCAGAGCCGCCATGGCGCGATGCAAGAAGTAGATGAGCTGCGGTGCCAAGAAAGCTAGCTAGCAAGTCCTCAATCAACTCGTTCCGCTCGGTGTATTTCCATCAATCCCAATGTAAGGTGGACAATGTGCCACACCGAGACGACCGACGCATGGGCCGTCGACATCAACAACGCCCACTTCTCCCTATAGCTTCCTTATTGAGTACATACACGCGATGAACGCGTTTTTGATTGCATTACACAAAGAACAAGGTAGCCTACTAGTACTTGTATATAAGACCTAGAAAACCATTGTGAAAAGGAGGACGAGGAGGACGAGGGTCTTTGACCTGAGACCCTTCCGCCCGTTTTACCCTCTGCTTCTCTTGGCTAGCCCGCCTGGGTGTCGAGCGTGATCGAGTCATCAGTGCATCAGTACATCAGTCGCTCTATTCCTTCCTTATTCTATCGTAAACAGTCGGTAGTACATATACGTACAAGTCAGTTCAGTCTACCGTACTAGTGGCGTAATGCATAATATCTCGTATCAAATCCGCCCGCGTGCGTACCAGTTTACTCTGATCTACGCTGGTATTTGGGTATCAGGACTGCATCAAGAGCGTATATGTCGTGATTGGTTTCCATGGGCCCACCAGCCACGACGGCTGAATGCCATTCGTGGGCCAGCTGGCTTTTATTGATGGTCAGAGGGTACCGATCTGTCCCACTCGTCCCTGTCCAGTCAAAATCGATCACCTTTGCGTGCTTCTGATTGGGTTCGAGCATGACATTCACAGCCCTCAAATCTCCGTGAACGAGATTGTGTTCCTGGAGATGACCGATGGCCCGTCTGATGTCGTCAAACACCGAATCTTCGAGGGGTTTTTCCGGAATGACGGCCGACATCGGAGTCCCATTCAGTCGTTCCATGACCACCATGAACAGGTTTCCGATCACGCGTTGGCACGCGTACAGTTTCGGCGCTAGACCCTCGTCGGCGAGTATCCTGTGTGCTCCTTCGTTATAATTCGCCGTAAACTTGACGACAACCTCTACATCGGTCCCATCCTCGACCAGCTTGGCAACAAACAGGCTGCGGAAGACGCTGGGCGGAGGGTGTGGCCCTAACGGGACCCGCCTGTTCTTGGCATCCAACCGGGCCAAGTAAGTCAATGCTGGCAGCGGGAACGAGGGTGGCCAACGAGGATCTGGTGTTGGGTGTGGGAAGAATCGCTGATGTTCATTTTCAGACAAATTCTTTTGGATGAGCCGCCGGTATCTGTTTTCAAGCAGCGGTGCGCATTCCGCCAGTGCCGAAGCAATCCGGACTAGCTTCCGAATCGTGGTGTTACGATCATAGCTGTTCTTGAAGTCGAGAATCAAGAGCTCGTCGACGACAACCCGCTGCAAGGTGAGCGCAGTGGAAATCTCAAGGCTATTCCCGTTCAGACCAATGAGAATCACTGGGAACATTGTCGACTTGAAGATCTCGAGGTCATGCTGGAATGGAAGAGCGATTTAATTGAGTTCCGCAAAGATGATTTGGTAACATACACTCCAAACAAAACAAGATCTTGAGTAGACTTTGATACATTGCATCGTAGGATGACCGCACCCCTTCTCCTTTTTCGCCTCCAGGATGATATGAGGAAGACTTCGTTCTGCACCTTGACCCTGCAGAATACCCCAAAAAACGTCAGGGATCGCAGCCACCGTGTTTTCGGAGGCACTTGTACGGATCGGCTGCTGTTCATGGCCCTTACTTCCAAAGATGTGTTCGAAAAATGTGCAGCAGGCTTGCCAGTAATTCTCTTCAGTTCCATATTCGCCAATCACTTTGAAAAGAAAATCGCGCGAGACATCGACAAATTTCAATTCTGACGGGGAAAGTGGTCCAGAATCGTTGTCGGCTGAGTTGATTACCTCGAGCCTATGGTGAAGCTTCGCGAGATCGGGATCGAAGATAGCATTTGGGTAGCCGAAGTGGGTTGCAGGTCGCCCGACGAATATATTCTCACGTAGAATTCGGCCCGCCGGCCCCATGCAATCCGACGGGGGGGTGAGAGCCGCCAATGTCTCAATGGCGGCCACACCTGAAATCGAGTTTCAGAGCAAAGTTAGGAGAGGGAAAAGTGGGAGCACGAACCTGGATCGAGAGTTTCTACGCTCGATGGGTCCTTTCTGGGTTTTGCACGCTTGGGCGTCGTCACAGCTATGCAGGTTCGTCAGTGTGATCTCACGAAAGTAACGGCGTGCGGCATACCAGGGCATAGGACGAACGCCTGAACCTTCCGCTCTGGGCTATCTTCGAAGAAATCTGCTATATCCGCTGCATTTTGGACACGTTCAGCAAGATCGGAAATGTTGGAAGGCCCAATTTCCTCCAGGAATTGCTCGAGGGTAACGATGGATCTCGTTCCGTCGGAGTGTTGCGGGGTTGTAGAGGCACTTGCCACCACGGACCTTGTTTTGTAGGGCGACTGCAGCACCGGGGTCTTGATCTTCCACAGCTGGAGGTCGACTACTCCGACATCGTGCACCAATGCGGGCCTGCACTGCCAAACCGCGTACAGTAAGTCCGAGACGGGGTCATCTGCTTGCATTTTGAGTGAGAAAGGATCATTATTTCCCAAAAGCTCTAAATCTGAGGATAAGTAGATGATCCATATACGTATCATCTGTGGTGTAGCCATGTTGGATGCAGGAAAGTGGGAAGACGAAGAGGACTGGGGAGATGAGCGATGAGCAGGAAGCAGGCTTGAGCCCTGTTGTGTTTTTACGGTCGCGGTCGCCACATTGATCACGGGAACGTGGTGCGGCCGTGCCCTGAGTGTCTGTGTCTTCTGATCGATGGTCCCTCGTTCAAAGCGTGCAATTCGAATTGGAATATAGTGTGGCAACGCGTTCGGATCGATCATTCGATTCGATACCCGTCAGGCCTGGGATCTGGGCGCTCATGTGGCAGCGACTCTCACCTTAGCATTGCACGCACTGCAAGGGCAAAGAAATCGTTGATGTCCTGACACCACTACAGCGTCTGGGTGAGACACCACGACGGCGTGCCAGCTCATCCCACGTCCAGGGATATCCATTCGCCCTTTCCGAGTCAGGTAGATCGGTCGGCATCTATGACTCCCAACTCCTACTTCGCCTCGCCTGCTCGGTTGAGTCATCCGAAATCACATTCTTCCACCGCCTCTTCGTCTGACTTTCTATCCATTTTAGTAGTTTCATAAAACCCGATGCGATTCTCAAAAAAAGGGGCAGCGTGCAGCCCAGTACAGTACTACAGTCTGTAAGTTGATGACTATAACGACTTGTAGCCTCCGGTTGGTGGACCAACAGTATATACAACTTGAAGGACAAGGGCCGCGTGCGCACTCTTCAGTCTGAATCAGGTCAACCCCAAGGTCAACCCTGTCAACTCTAGGGACTCTCGATAGGCTACAGTATCCACGGCGCAGCTCACGATCTGCTCATACGAGATATACACCTCTGAATTCCAGTTCCTCAGAGCGGTGCAAGGTGTAGAGGGCTCGTAATTGGAGATCATTTAGAACAGAAAGTTTCGTTCCGTGCTGATGTATCGCTGCTCGCTTTTCATTTTTGCATTGACGGCACGTGACACCGCATCCTATCGGTGGCTATCCCAAAAATGTTATCCCGTCATGAACCACATACGGCAGGAAGTCAACTCGTCGTATTCGTGACCGAACAGGGAAGACCGCCTTGGAAACTTCCAGTCAATGGAAGGCGTTCCATCACAGCTCATCGACTCTCACCGACCATAACAAGGGGCGCTTCGACGCTGGCAGATCCCTTTGGGCCTCGTGCATGCCAACTTGAGAAGCCACCCGAGCCACTACTGGCGAGTGACGTAGCATAGCGTTGCGGCATGGGACCAGCCCCATTAAAAGCGCATCTGGTGATTTCCAAGGCGCCGTTATCCTCTACGACTTCACCTTCTTCTTGTCAGTAGCTGAGCCCGGTGGAGCCATGCAATTCCCTAGCGTCAATGTGGTGGACTGTCTCGTGGCCTCCCTTTTTATCTATGTTATCGTTGCTTTCCGGGATCACAGAAGGCGAAGAGGACTTCCATATCCCCCCGGTCCGCGACCCTGGCCGATCATAGGAAACTTTCTCGACCTCCCGAACCGAAATCCGTGGGCTGCATATGCAGCAATGTCCGAAAGATACGGTATCAGTCACATTCCCCACCAGTTGTCCTTCGCAATTAAAGGCAGCCGTCGTTAGGTGACGTCATGTGTCTTCGACTTTTTGGCCAGGTCGTCGTGGTGCTGTCCTCGTCATCTGCCATCAAAGATCTTCTCGAAAGGCGTGGAGAAGTGTACTCAGATCGTCCTTTGCTTCTGATTCATCAGGTGTACGTCTAACATCCAGCCACCTCGTTCCGCTCTACCTCACGATCTCCAAAATTACAGATTGGGAGTGGACTGGCTCTTACCTTCTCTCATGAAAGGTGAAGTCTGGAGCGAGAGCCGCAAGTTATTAGACCGGAGTCTTCGGCCTTCCGCCTCAGCTTCATACCGGAGGACGATGGAAGAGAAGACGCACACGTTCCTCGGTCAACTCCTTGTCACCCCAGGAGAGTTCCGCAACCATCTCGAACTGTATGTAGTAAATGTCACTCCAGGTCTCACGGCTGATTTTGGTGATTATTCAGCCTTCAAGGGAGATTAATCATGTCCATCACATACGGGTACGACGTGAAAGTACACAGTGATAAGTTGATGAGAGCACCGGTGGAAATTAACAAGGTCCTGGCAAAGGTGGTGTTGCCTGGGGCAGTCATGATGAATCACATCCCATTTAGTGCGAGAATTTGCTACACATTCCCGTTCCTTTCCAGGACTGATGTCCGTCCTCAGTAAAGCAAATACACTCCTGGATCCCATTTCTGAGCTACGAGGAAGTAGCCAAGAGATGTAGGGAACTGAGTTGGACAATGAAGTACGGTCCTATCAATTTCGTGCGGAAATCCATGGCGCGTGGTATTTAGCATTCCTTGCATTCCCTTTGACTTGATGGAGCCTTCTAGTCGGAGGGTACTGCCGTACCATCGCTCGCCAGCGAGCACCTCCAGGACGTCGAGCATCTGGACTGGCCAGAACGTCAGAGACAAGAGAAGATCATTGAGGGAGCTCTGGGGTCCCTGTTTAACGGTGAGCCAATGTATCTGCCCACAATACGCACAGTGTGGCTCACTTCACGTACGATCATATCAGCTGGCGCCGAGACGGTGGGAATCCTCGCTATGATCCCTGGTCCTTGACTCCTTGACTCACCACGGATGTTTTCAGACCTTATCTTCAATGACGTCGTTCTTCCAAGCGCTGACCTTATATCCGGATGTGCAAAGGCGGGCACAGGCGGAGCTCGACTTGGTTGTTGGAAGAGATAGACTGCCGACGTTTGATGACAGACCACGACTGCCGTACATCGATGCCATGTGCAAGGAGTTGCTCAGGTGGCGCATGGTCATACCCGTGGGTACGTTCTGCCTATGCGCGTTGACATGGACCGGAAGCATGGTAAAGACTATCATGCTCATGCTTTCCAGGGTTCCCTCATGCAGCGAGTGAGGATGGTGTCTACAAGGGCTTCTTCATTCCCAAAGGTCCGATTCCGTCGTCGCTAAGCAATTCCGTCACCTGACCCTGACGCCTCTTTTTCGCGCCCACCATCAAAGGCGCCACGATCCTAGCAAACGCCTGGTACGTCGCAGGCACACGCCCTCCCACATTCCCCCCTCTCATCTCCATTTTCTCCATCCACATCCAGGGCCATATTGCACGACCCAGAACTCTACCCAGACCCAGAGTCGTTCAACCCAGAGCGCTTCCTGGACGCCGCCCCCGACCACGACCACGACGACGGTGATGCAGCAGGGCGGCGGCAGCCCCGCATCAACGACCCCTCCGCGATCTCCCTCGCGTTTGGCGCAGGCAAGCGCATCTGCCCCGGGCGCCATCTCGTCGACGCCACGCTCTTCATCCTCGCCGCGTCCGTCCTGGCCGTCTTTAACGTCTCCGCGCCACCACCGAAAGCCGGAAACCCCGAGGGCGCCGGCGCCGGCGCCGCTGGCGACGAGGTGAGCGCGAGCGACAGCGGGCTCGTCTGGTGAGCGCCCATAATTCCCATTCCCACCCTGTTCGGCTGCTACTGCTATTAATGGTGCGCTGACGGAACTGCCCCCCCTTCTTTTGGCTCGCGCCGCGGGATCAAGTGCTCCGGGCCATTTTGGATGCTTGATCACTCCGAGGGATTCCCTCGCGGAAGATTTGATAGCGGCGAATGCGGTCGTGGGTTAACGGTACCAACTTGCCTTGCTTTTGTTTTGTTTCGAATATATAAAAACCGGTCGTGTTACAAGCGCTCAAGCGCTCAAAGTTTCGTTTACGTACGTGCGAGCACGCAGTGTCGAGTTGTGTAAATATCATAGCAGCAGTTTATCGTTTATCAGTTCAACATGGCGATCCGGAAACGGCAGCTTTTCCAACCGAGGAAAGCGACACGACAAAACACAACTGCAAGTGCATTGTAAAACTCTCCGTATGAAGGTATTAGTACTCGCATACAAATGGCCTAGCATCAGTAAAACAGACAAAAAAAGGAGAAAGTCAGGTTTTCCTACAACAGACCTCCCACTCACATCAAAGCGAATCATTCACAGCCAGCAGCGCGCACATGAACACGAACATGGACAGAGGAAAATGAAGAGAGGAGCATACAATGAATGCGTCACACAAAAAGCGTGCATGAGAAGAGCGCCGCAGGGCACCACCGTGATATTAGTCATCCTAGCAACTCGAAAGAAGAAAAAGAAAAAGCCAAAAAGGTGGGTGGTATTTTAGAACAGATGCACGAAATTGCTCGGGAAGATGTGTCTCCCCGGCACGCGCCGATTTTCGTCGAGCAGCTCGCCGCTCCACCACCCGTCCTCGGGCGTAGCGGTGACGGCAATGATGTCGTTCGCCTGGAAATCGAACTCTTCCGGGATGGTCGCGGTGTAGTCGTAAAGCGCGCGCACTGCATTTGACGACGACGGGCGCGGTCAACATACGATCACAATCTCTCTCCCCTTACGACGGCGAGGAAAAAGCACGTACCGTAGAACAGCACCCCCCGTCCGTCCTCCGTGTATTGGCGAGTTGGCGGCTCCGAAAGAGGCTGCGGCTGCGGCTGCGTGAGAGCCATCGGTTGCGGCGATGGGCTCCTGTTCACCGGCCCGGGGCTGAGGGACCTGTATCCGCCGCCTCCGTATGCGTGCTGATGTTGGGGCTGCTGATGCTGGGGCTGCTGATGCTGGGGTTGCTGATGCTGGGGCTGCTGATACGGCGGCCGTTGCTGTTGGGGCGGCTGGGGGTATACCTGGTGCTGCGGCGGCGCGTAATAATCCCCGCCGTTTGAGCTCGTCCCACCATGTTGCATTGTAGGCTGCTTCTGCTGTTGCTGCACCGGCGACTGTTGCATGCCGTAGCCCATCGGCGGCTGATGATATACCTGCGAAGGCGGCGCATTGGCATATGGGTGTGGCGGTTGCGCATACGCTGGCGATTGCTGCGAAGTCGGCGGCTGTTGCGCCGGTGGTGGGGCGTACTGCTGTGGGGGCGGAGCAGGGGCCTGGGTCTGCCAATTCGCGGGCGGCACGTACGGGTTGCTGACGCTTGTCTGGCGTTGCGTAGGCCGCGCGGCGGGACCACCAGGTGCTTGTAGGTGTTGGGGTGGGACCGGGGGTTGTTGATATTGCACCGGTGCAGGCGGAGGGGGCTGCATCGGAGGAGGCGCTTGTTGTTGTTGTATTTGTCTTGCCTGAACTACCTGCTGCTGCTGCTGATGATGTTGTTGTTGGCGATACACATCTGCCATCGCGTCCATAGCAACATTTCCATTGGGTCGAGCGCAATACCGACACTGTTTGGTGTCGTAGCGCGGTACTGTACTGGCCCCGCACCTTGGTCAAGGCGGTTGACACTCCCACCACGAACTGGCCCGGGCGGAACGGGCGAGGTGCTACGGGACGCGGGATGATTAAGGGATGGGCTGCGAGAACGGCCATTGGCACCAATGCCAGTATGGCCTTCTCTGCTAAGGGGACGTTCTAGGTGATTCCCCTGACTCTGCGCTGGTGCAGGCTGTGGCTGTGGTTGTGGCTGTGGTGCGTTGAAGCTCGCGCGACGACTGTTGGACTGGCTCCGACGTTCTCCCGGAAAGCTTTGGTGGTACGAATCAATAACGGCATCCACGACAGGTGCGGGTGCTTGTGGTGGGGGTTGCATAAAGTTGGCATTCGGTGGCACAGGCGAGGTTGAGCGCGAGGAAGGACCCTGCGCAGGGGGAGCACCGACGACGAACTCCGCCGAGTTGCGATAATCAACATTCCTGTTCGAAGGTGAGACAGGCACGGGTGGTGTCAGGGAATGGGGGGGTAGAGCGGAGGAAGAGGGGCCGATTCCAGAGTTGTTGTCTGGAACGGCCACCCTGCGCGTTGTACTGCGTCCAACGGTGGCTCCTGCGGCGGTACGCAGAGTCTCCATCGCTTGTACCATGGGGTCCATCTCGTCACCAACCTTCGAAGCCGTGGCGAGAGTACGAGGGCTAGCCTGTTGATCCTTGGAATGATCCACTCTGTATGCATTTTCACCTCCAAGCTCCTGCTGGGCCGGGTTGATCATCAATGGCGAAGGAGCATTGCCACTCTGACGGGGTACGTTCGCCGGTGGCGAGGAATTAGGCGAGATTCCGTTAATAGGGCCATTTGTGTTGGCATTGCCATTCGCCACGGGAACATGGCGTCGAGTGCTTGCCCCCCTCGAGAGGCTGGTGGTTCGAACAGGTGCAGCATCATTAGGAGCACGGTTGGCGGAACCCACGCCTGCGGTGTTGACAAAGGGCTCGTCATCAGGCTGAGGTGGTGCAGCTGGGAGTCGATTCGCGCGTTGTGTAGCGCGGGTAAATTGAGCGGGGCGGCTAGTAGTCCTCGATGCAGAAGATGTGAGAGGAACACCCTCCGCAGAGGAGTAGTTGACGAAATGTGGGGGATCTGGCATGGCGTTCCCTGTCCCATAATCCCGAACAAAGTTTTCCTGGTCCTTTTCTGGTTCGAATGACTCAAGGGACAGACGCAGCCGTTCACAGGACTAGATGATGCCATGACCACGGCGGATCACGATCCGATGAGATACCGTGAGAACGAGTGGGATGCGAAAGACATACCTCGTCGTCAGAGACACAGACGATGGAGACGGCATTTGCGTAGACCCAGACATTATCCTTGGTGAATTCCATGCGCTCCTCCTCGAGGTCTTGGCAGCTGTCGCAGAATTGTTTCCATTCCTGTTCCCACTTGGCGACGGTATCGCGCAAGGCGCGCGCAAAGTTGGCATATTCGCGTTCATTGGCGTGGACCGTCTGCTGTGCACGTTCGAGTTTGACGGAGATGCGTTCGAGGTCCTTGCCCTGGACAAGGGTACTCTGGGCTGTGTAAGCATTGATGCGAAGGCAATCCTGCTCGTATCTCTCGCGGGCCTTGTTGACATGGACTTCCTGGGCCTGCTTCGTCTTGAACTGCTTCTCGATCGCAGCCTGATATCCTTTACGATGTTGGGATTGACGGGCGACAAAGGCGACCACAGGAGTTTCGAGTTCATTTCGGATCTGCTGCGCAAGCTGTATATGGAAGGAAGCCTGTTTGTCTGTCTCTTGCCGCAGCGTATCGACCGAGTTCCGGAATTCGCTTGACGTGGCATGTCAACAGAGCCCGTGGTCCAACTTGGGGGCCAACCCGGACAAACACGCACCCAATTTCGTCCCTTCCCAAGGTCATTTTGGCGAGTTTGGAGAGCCGTTTCGCGTAGTCTTCCTCGATGGAGGCCCTACGTGGCGGTCAAAACTGGACTGTTTTATAAGCAGGTTGTGGTAAAGTACCTCTCCTTCCAAAAGGTACGAAGCTCTTCCATGGTCCTAGCGGCGCCGCGCATCCTCGCGAACAATACGTCGACACCGGCATCACTTGGGCCCCAGAAGGCATTGCAAAAGTCAAGAGAGCGGGCGGTAGGATCTGGGGAGCCATCTCTGGCGTATCTTGAAAGGGAGGTGGTTGATGCCTGGCGCCGGGCAGACATGGCTGATGGCGGGCAAGAGGACCACCACCGCCTCGTCCCATCCAACGCCCTCGGCAACAACCGGACACTCCATGACTAAGCTCACATCAAGCCACAGTTGAGATGGTCCCTCAATATATGTTTTACTGCTTGACACAAGTCACCAATTTCGAATGACTGGCTCGGTATCGGCGATATCCATCTCCTCAACCCCATTACAACAACCCTATCGACCATACGAAACCAGCCCGATTTATCAAATTTCAACAACCCTTTGCCGTACATACGCCACGTCGTAGAGTAGCGTGTATGAGAGCTGTGAGATAACGGCCTGCATGATCTGGCCCAGGTATGGATGGCAGGATCGTGTCGTGAGAAAGATGCAGTAACCGACAATACACATGCATGAACCCGCGCCGCTAGAACTGCCCAATTCTCTGCTGCATCTTCTCCTTCACCGTCTGGTACGCGTTCATAATCGTCTGCTCGTTGATCACAATCTCCGTCGTGTCCGCCCTCGGCCGGCTAACCCGCGCCGCGATCGTCGTAGGGTCCGTCTCGACGATGATCCTGTCCCCGGCGACGTCGGGCACCATCCATCCCCATCAGCACGCACACGAAAATAGCCCATAAGCTTGGAGGGAGGGGGAGGGGACACGCACCCGTCGTCCAACGTCTCGTCCAAACAGAGAATGACGCAGTCCAGGTTCTCCAGCACGGCGCGCTTCTCGACCTGGTTCCGCAGGAGCAGGTGTATCGCATCCATGAACGCGGTCAGCGCCGAGTACAGCATGAGCTCGTTTTCGTGTGGCCCTCCCAGCATGTAGAATATGAGGTCCAGCGAGTGCTTGTATATCACTAGGTGTCCGTCGTACAATATGATGTCGCCTGTCGGCAACGGCAAAGCAAAGGATGAAGTGTTGGCGAGAGAGCGGGAAAAAAAAAGCGGAACGGGGGGGAGGGGCTGGACGTACCACCAGGCTTTTTCGTCTTGGCAAACAAACCCTTCTCAAATGCCCTCTGCTCCCTCAAGTTCTGCAAGCCCTTGTTGGGATCAGGCTCCCCCAATTGCGTCCGTCCCTTCGGCGAGTAATACTTGGCAAGGACGCGGTGCCCATCCGTATCAAGAACGACGAACGCGTTGACGGAGTACAGGGTTAGATTCATTTATCACTGACGTTATGCTTCTGGAAGTGGTAATGGTTTACTCTCCTGCCCTTGCCAGGGCAAATGAGAACGTGTTGTGCGACGTGGAAAGGGAAAGAGGGCTAGCGCCGAAAATGGTAAACGGGCCGACCACAGTCACTCGTCGCCTCAACTATTGCACGCAAACCGACAACATTACATATACGTAGAAACACAGATATTCGACATAGGCAGAAATGTAGCAAACGTACTCAGAATATGAAAGGAAAAAACACTTTTTTTTCTTACGTCGCGCCAGCTTCAGCAGCCTTCTCAGACCGCGGGGCGGCATCCACACCCACATAATCTGACGCCTTTCCGGATTGGAGTCCGAGGCTGTCATATTCGACTCCCCGCAGGGCCCCGAGGTAAACAAACAGGAAGACGGGCCCAGCGAAAATGTCGAGGATGCCATAGAAAACCATCTCGTGGGTTACTGAGATGACGTTCGCACCCTCTGCGAAGGCCCAGCAGATGGGATAGAGCATCCAAATGACCGCAGTGTAAGTTGCGGCGCCACCATATGTGGTCTTCTGCGAGACATGGCGCGACGTGAGCCCGCCAAACAGCAGCGAAAAACTATGGACGAAAGGTGGGTCAGTCAACGAACGGATTTAAGCGTAAAAGTACGCACACGACGTAGAAGAGGGCCAGCATGCCGAAAACAAAAAACCCCCACTTGTAGGATGACGGGACGAGCGCGCCGACAAGCCCACTGATTACTGTCACGAGGATCATGAATATGGTAAGGAAGATGTCAGACAGTGGGAAGCCGGTCGTTAGCAGTAGCATGAGGAGGATAAGCGGCGCGTTGATGAACCACTGTATGTAGTGCACATACTACGAGGTAAATTTGATTAGCAACAAATCGTGGCGAAAAGGAAAACAAACACACGAAGATGCTGCGAGTCGGACCGATCCTAAACTCCGTATGAACGGATGTCTGTCCCAAATTGGATGCCATAGTAAAGTATGTTATCGTAGACACCGTGAGGATAGCCACGGCCATGTGATGGAACGCTCGCGCCCCACGTGGTTGCTTTCAAAAGACCTGGTGAAAACGTTGCCAATCCGAGAAGCGAACAGACCTACAATGCTTGACCACGCCAAGGCCACCAATGTTGAGATACCCATGATCGCAGTCACAACCCACAACCAGTCGGATCCCCCGATCGAGAGGCGACGCACGGCATTGCTCGGATTGACAATGACGGGATTCACCATCGTGTGTTTGGTAATGTGAACTGGGCGTGAGTGTGCTGAGTACGACGTATAGCGGTTCTCTTTATATATACCACGGAGGCGCTAGGTTGCCTTGGGTGGTGTCATGGCCTTACCCTATGTCAGTAACGTGTGGTGTCCGTGCCCATAGACAGGGGGATCCGTTGATCACTGATCGAATTATGGTAACACTGAGTCAGCCTCCTGGCGGGAAGTTGAAGATAAGGTTTGCGGCGACGCTGTTTATTAGGTTCCATGGCCCCGTGTGACCGACTCATTTCGAGCTTTAGAGAGCTATGGGCAAGCGAAGTGCGATGTTCGGCAACTAGGACGCCCGAACGCGGCAGAACAAAAGGACGACGGGAAGTTTTAAGAGAAATCCCAGCTGCGAACGCCATTTCTGGGAGAAAGATTCATGATGGGAGATTGCGCCTTACTAACCATTGCTCACCTGAATAGACGACGGTCAGGAGTAACCACTCACACGTGTGTATTACAGGGATATCCCATGCAGGGAAGTTCCTATGGTCGGCCGGAACGGATGAACGTACAAATGACAGAAGACTGTTCATCGGGGTGGATATGTGGAAACGGCACATTGTCGTCCCATCATCAGGGGGCCGGATAAGAAAAGCCGGCGGTTTCGGTGGGAATGGAACGATAATGAGAATGAGATCATACGAGCCAACCAAGCCATGAGGTCTCGGCTAGACCCTATCGGGTGCGAACACCTAGCGGAAGCAGGGTGCATTATCGGAGACTCAAGAAATAGGAAATAGGCAACGCGTGATGACCGAGAGTTTAGGTTTTGGGGTGTGGGTGTGGTACTTGTCCGCCGACCAGGTAGAACGTCCAAATTTGAAGAGCGCACGAGTGCTGAAAAAGGCGCTGAAAGTGAGGCAGGCATAACTTGCGCACATAAAGTTGGGTTGGAAGTTGGAAATTCCCCAGAGTAGAAATGTCAGAAACTCTATAAAGCGTGTGTACAGAGAGAATTCATTCTATCCGAGGCGGTCGGAAATATCTTGATTGAATAACGACCGAGAAGGATCCGATTTCACCCGTTCGTCCCTCAAAAGTCTGGGGAAGAAAAGAAGAGGCGGATGAGGCGAATGTGACACCACTGATACGATCGACATACCGGGCATCGATGCGCGCGTCCTCTCCCTCAACTCCGATAGCAGCCTGGGGTGTCTTTGCGTCGATAACCTATAGGGGGAAAAAGCGCGTCAGAGCAGTGCAATCGATATTGACATCGAGGTCTGGGCGCGTGGGCTCACATAGTGATTGTCGCAATGCGGGCAATACTCGTCGCTCTCTTCATAAACGGACATGTCTTTGCGGAAGGCCTTCTTGCACTTCTTGCAGATGAAGGCCATCTCCGTCGTCCGTGAAAGCGGATGCGTCTGTGTCTCGGCGTGACATTCGGGGCAGTCGAACCATTGCTTGCAGCAAGGGGCACGGATGGAGACCTGCGCGTTCAAAATATGTTTGCTGATAAAGCAGGGCATTTAACCAGGTCGGCATCCATACTAGGGAAGAGTGGTTAACGCTTTGGACGCTTACCACATGTTTTGGGGTGTGTGGGGGGTCTACACCAACGCGCGGCGGAACGGAGGGAGAAGAGGGTGCTAGGTGACCGTTGTCGAACGCGAACGCGCGAGCTTGGTCCAGGTGGCCAATTCTGACAAGCGTTCGCACACATTGCATAGAAAGAACAATTTTTCGTCATGACTCTGACCAACTGTACTATTCGAAAAAAAATATCGAGGCCGCATAATTCGGCATAAACGAAAACTACCTAGAGCGCCCTGAGCAGCCATAATTTACATTTTACAACGACAAAAGTGACAAGATCCGCGCGACGGTGGACTCCGCGTAGAATAAGAAGCAAACGTGCATATCACGCGATTGCTAGTACATTTCGAGCAAACGCCCGCGGGCGGAACATGTGGCAGAAGCTTCCATCCGGGCATATGGCTGTCTCCGTCTACCTTCCGGAAGTCCTACTATGTGAGTTACTAGCAATGGATAGCTTCGCGACGATTAATGTGGGTCACGTACAGATCACCACCTAGAACGGATGACTGTCAGGCTATAACAAGATCACGGTCGAGGGTATCGCAGCGAGATCTAGAAGGGCTCGAGGCAGGCATGAGCTCGAGGCGTTTCTGATTCACAATGGCAGCCCAACTGCACGTTCATCGATCACGGGTGCACGTGCCGGCGTCTGCCGATACGCCCAGACGCGCCAATCAATCCGTCAGTACGTCGGTACGCGTCAGTCTTTGACGGGCTTTTGTGTCAGGTGCGTCGCGCACGGCCGGCGTGAGGAGCGTATCGGACCCCTTTTCGCCCCGTCATGACGGTCATGGAGAGGATCTTCGTCGACCAGGCGAGGCTCTCAGTTCCCAACCTGTCAAGAGAGACCAGCTCACAGCCTAGCAATCTCGCAGGGTAAGAGTCCCCACGTTTGATGACCATCTCTGCAAACCGCGGCCCGACGTCCTCTCCAGCCCTCAGGCAATCAATCATTCAGCTTTGCATCATTGAAATCCTTGAACAGCAGCCTGGCCACCTAGCGCTTTTTGTGCAGCCTGATCGCCTGTCGTATTCCGACATCGACGCGCATGCAGGCAATACTCAGGACCTGTGGATACGTGGCGGCCGTGCGAGTCCTTGTGTCCAAATTAGTCCCCACACCGGTCACAGAAGATGATATATCGATGATATATTGAAGTCGGGTCAATGCCCTATGATATCTTCGATGTCAATTCTCTCTCTTCGTCTTCTGAAAAATGCATGACCTCACAGATTCGCGACGAAGGACCGCGGCACTTTGGGGTGTCCCGGTTAAACTGGATAAAAGTGAGTCGTCCACGTTGAAAGCGGTGCAGGGACTACAGCTTTCTTTTCTTCAGAATTTCCCTATCGAAGGGCGGGCAGTCAAGTGGCAGTCATCGCGTTAGAAACGAAAGCACCACGGGTATGAAAGATAAAGATAATCGACATTTGACTAATTAACTGAAATTTAAAGTATACTTAGTCTGAACGACCACATGAACGAGTCCTGGTCCGATGTGCGTTTCAGACCTCATTCAAAAACCGCCCTTCACACGGTAAGGTGGCTTATCATCTTTCCATACCCTGTGTCGCCGCGCCGCCCTAACGCCGTCAACAATTTCACCGTCGCATCGACAGCGTCAGGGCTGCGCAGCGCCCTAGCGCAAGACCCCCCCGAGTGCTGATCTCGTAACCATGCACTGAACCCCAATTGTTCGACGAGCCTTTCCCGCAACTCCACATCGTATTGTGCGCAGAGCACTCGCACCGCGTGCCACGCGCCGGAGTACTCCCCGAGAACTCCGCGCATCACGCAGGCGTCGTTGGTGTGCACCTCCAGGATGTCACCCTGCCACTGGGGCAGCCAGCGCGTGAGCGTGTCGAGCAGCGCCAAGGCCGCGATGTCCGTTGCCGCCGTCGCCGTCATATCACCCGCCTCTTCCCAGAAGGCGCCTACGTCGCTTCGGGCCATCCATCGGTGGCCCGTGATGGTCAGTCGCAGCTGATGCACGGTAAGCATTGTCGCCTCTGAAGATCCGGTGTTGTGGACCGCGATTTGCTCGTTGGAAATGGCTTCGGAATCAACCTCCCGCGAAGACCCGAGTCGCATTGCAACATTGTGGCCGCGCATCCCTGTACTTGTGCTGTCTTGCCTGTGGTCCGGGTCGAGTCCACAGCAGCGCTGGGTGCAGACGATGCCATCGAGATGCTTCCAGCATAGACTTTGATCAAATTTGATTGGCAGTGGAAGGTCGCCGTCCACAGGGGCATGGCTAACGGAGAACGGCCCGGCATCACAAGTGTTATGGCCACGCGCACTGGCGGAAGGCCCTGCGGTCGGGAGACAGTGAGCTATAGAAATTGACTCCTGATGGGGGACACGCACAAGATTCGATATCGTGCACTCGACTCGGGCTGAAGGCATCAACGCCCAGTGACATGCCAGTAGCTGTTTGGAGCATGGATGCAGTTTTTTCGAAATGGGCCTGAGGTTTCTGGCGGCGCTGATGAGCTGTCCGTGATGCGATGTCTTCGCGTACGCTGGTCGTGGTTGGGAAGATGTGAGGTTGGAAAATGATATTGGCAGCTAGCGTCAGGAAGGGGTCTGGGTGCCCGTTCTGGTGGAGTTCCAGCCCATGTCAAATACACCGCGGAGGACACTGTGTCTCTTGCGGAGCGTAAGATGCGGATAGTTTGTGACCCGTGGTTCGCCACATCAAGACATTGAGCATTGACAGCAAGCAAGGGTACGCGGGCCAGGGATATTGTTGTATTTATCGACCGAAGAGGTGGATATCGTTCGCAATGACAAATCGCGGCCTTCAGTTCCGCGTAATTGCACAAACCTTTTTTTAGCGTTTTCATCACCTCCCAGCCTCAGACCGCAGATTTACATGTCTCGCCACATTCATGACTATGGTCCTGACGTCGTCCCGAGTCAACCATGCTTCACCATTACCATTGAACAGGGTGAAGTGCCCGTATTGTTGCCCAAGTCGAATTGCGATAGTATTGCCTCCGTGACAAGATGTCAAACTAGAAGATACACCATTACTGTAGCTAGATGTAATGGTAGAATACCCTTGTTATTCTTCGGGAGTCCATATAAATGGGGTTATCCACAACATACTGGTGGGGTATTAGAAGTACTGTGTCGCGTTATGAAGGGATAGATGCATACCTCGAACAGTACTACCACGTCCTCGCCAAGTGCGTAATGGTAACGCCTATCAGACTCAATGCCATTTGGAAGTATTATTTCCTTCAGTGCATATAGAAGCTCCTTGTCCCGAGATGTGTAAGTGCTCGATCGCTGCTTTACCGTGGTATTGGAGGACTTGGGCCCTTCTCCGATGTACACTTCCCCTGGCGAGTTCATGTTTTGAGTGGCCAGGATGCGAGCAACCCGCCTTGGGTGATAATCCATAATGCGTAGCGAGTCTCCTTGACAGAAGGATTCTGACTGCCCAGTCAGGGCAAGCATGCCACACACTAGCTGGTTTCTTTTCAGCATCCCATCGGACACTTTGATGAGCCGTGTATTTCCCGGTCCCCACGTTTTCCAGGGTACAACGACGGTCTCAGTGTTAGAAGCGTGTGCTTCGATGTAGGATAGAACAGTGTCTTGTGGAATGCAGAGTAGGTGAAGATTCAAGTATAGGTGCAAGTCGTCTGTGGACTCGGACATCTCTCCAAACATCGTCTCTATCTCGAGTGCCAAGAGCCTGCCGCGGGGGTCCGTGTGAAAGAGACCTGGAACGTAAGAAGCAGAGTTGTTGGAAGGTAGTGTATTCGCACACAGAACGCGCCCCTCAGGAGAACCATTGTACTTTGGGGTAGGGACCTCGAAGTCGTATGAGTGCAAAGACGCATCATCGGCAGTATTCGGTAATGTCACAGCCCGAAGGCGTAATTTGCGTACTCCATCATCGCGGGTATCGTATAAAAAAATGATGTTAGTTCTGTCGAGGAAACTGCATTGGGCGTATTCAAAGGACGGCTGGAATATCCATACATGGTAAATAATTCGTCCCTCAACTGATATTTAGAAAAAAACCCACGATTTTTGCTACTTGTCCTCCAATCCTCCAATTGAACACCAGGATGTGAGGGTCGGGTAAGCTGACTACCAACATTAGGAGGTCATCGTATATCATACAGGGTGACCCAATAACGTCGCTTGCGAAAGAATAGATTGGGCCGACAGGATGTCTGAGAGGATGGATTCCTCCTGTTGAGAGAGTTCGAATGTGGACATCCGGGAAGCTAAACGAAAGATGGTGAGCAGACAGGGAAGGGAACCCAAAATTGGAAACGGACGATAAGAAACAGAGGAGATCCTGTGAGTCGTCCACACAGACGGCGCTTATATGATTGCAGCCCAAGTTCAGAGACCACTGTTGCTCAGGAATGCCACGTAGTTCGGAAGGAAATCGCAGCAGTAATAAATCTCGCTTGCAGTAGGTATCTGATGCGATGCAGTAAAACACCATTACATTTCCAGACACAGCCGCAGGGAATGAGCGGATCTTCTTCCAGTATGGGAAATCGGTTGGTTCATGCCATGTAGGGCTTTTCCATGACGTCTGGGACCTCCGAAGCCTGTCAAGCCGCTCCGCTGAACTGACGCCACTTAATTGGCCATCGCACATCCCGCTTCTGAATAGTTCTATGACGTATTGAAGCATAGGGGACTGGTCTACGATGCCTTTGAGGCGATGACATGACTAAAAGGTTTTGATGTGAGCGACGGGGGACACAAGGCAATGGCTTCAGTTACCGTTCGACAGGAGAGCAAGGTCTTGCAATCGGTGTACTTCAGTATTTCTGAAATGAGTTCATCTGGGAGTGATGAAGTCTTGAAAGACATGGATGATTCCGAGACATTCGACCTGGCCAGCGTAGTGCCAAGTATTTGGCGAGACCCGGATCCGGCATTCAGCGCTCCGTCACCCACGACCACGTGCTGCGTTGCTGACAGTCTTGCATGTTGCACTGGCATGCGCACTTGCGCACGCAACAGACGGTGTCGTGTATTCCGCTTCAGGTCGTCGACGTGCCGCTATATGTTTCTTTCCGTGTTGGTAATCACTCGATGACACATGGCCTTTCACGTCGGGGTATCTATGAATGCCCACCCCACGGCTCTCATTGAACCTAGGCGTGCCCCTCCAAGTCGTTTTGCCTTGGGATGGCCAACTTTCGCGATTCCGATGTAATTGCGCGTGATTATTGTGCGTATGCACTTCTGCGTTGCCTTGTGCCATTCGCTCAATGATCCGACTTGGAACATCCTTCGACAGTGGCGTTCATAAAAGTCTGCCATGCCGTGGCTGGCCTCTAAATGTGGGTCTGCGTCGCTGGCTCCTTCAAGTATACTACATGGCTCATATTCGCATCCAGCTGGGAGATCTTCACTGGCACTACTCTTGACTAGCTTGACTATGAATGGAGTGTCATCCAAGGTCGTCGCCCCTACCGCTGGGACAATATGGGTCTGTAATTGCAACCCTTTTTAGAGCCTTCGTTGCGTCTCCTCGGACTCATTGCATAGATTTACTCAGTTCCGATCCTCGCCACACTCTCGGTCGTGATCCTTGACCTGGTTGCCCTCAACATTATGACGCCAATAAACTGTCAGGTTCATTCCATGTCTCGAGTCTACCTTGGTATATCCACATCTTGACCGACCGTGACGCTGAGGTCTTGATGGCTTTCAGTCTCGTGAGCCTACCCCCGATGCCTTTCAATTCCCATTAGAGGACGCGTCCCCTCTTTACTAGACCTTTGCAAACATAGCATTTGGGAAAGAACGTCCATGTGGACATGATTCGGCACGTCGTCGGCGCTTTGAAGTTGAAGGATCAATATCGATCAATGTGAGAAGCCAGAAATGATAAGGAGCAACGCAGATGGGCTAGGGTCGAAGGCCAGTCCACCTCCGGATGAAGTATTTGGTGGCGGGTTGGCCGATGGCCGGGAGAATTGCGGCACATCAGGCTACGCAACATCTACGGACACGTGAGTTACTGGACATGGTAATAATTGTATGTTTACTGTATGATGCTCAGATATCATCAAGTTTTGTATATTGAGCGAAGGGTTAACAAGGCGTGCCCTGTACTGTATATAGTCGTTCCATTCGGTAACGGCGCCACTGGCACTGGCACGATATCACTTTGTGTTCAGGTGATCAAGCTGTCTGATAACTGACGGGTCCCTGAATGTATATAGGGGGCCACATTTCCCCATGGAGTATGCTTACTGTATGACACCCTAGAAAATTTGCCTCCGACAAGTGACTTCCACCATTCAGAATCGTTACGGACTTCGGCCGTGGTATCGGCATCACCGTTCAGCGTTCAGCCACCGATCTTACCGATGCACGAAGCGCCCATCATCAAAGCTACGCCTTGCCGCCTCACTCGCCAGTGGGGTTGGTGCGGTACTTCCATCGGCATAAAATATCTATTATCCATCAATGGGTCAGCAGGGATGGCGTCATAGCGTTTCGAGGTGCTTGAGCGAATCACCCACGGCACTTCAATACAGTATAATCAGTATGTTGTCCGCGGGGTTTCTATGTATCCAGATGACGACATCAATTGTCGATAAGCGCACTCTCCCAAGATGTGCTAGCATCTCCTTCTCCGCCTTTTTCCCTTCAAGTTCCGACACAGTGTTGTACTGTTGCCCACGTGGCATTCAGTGTAGGTGGTCCAGAACCTTGCCCTGGCTTCGCCGAGAGGATGTGATCGTTCATGCCGAGCGACGAGTGAGCGGTAGGCACCAAAGTTACACGTTGGGCGACTGATCAGCTTATTTGTGTCCGCGATTTTATGATTGCAGACGCCATGTATACTTTCAGTCACGAGGGGGTAGGAATCATTCCGCCTCTTCGTCCGTCCGCCCTCTACTATCGCCTGTCGGACGAGGTCCTACCCATTATGAGTTCCTTACGTTATGGAAGGCCTGCGAGTTCTCCGTTGGATGCGGAGAATTCGAGATGCTGATGATCTGGGCCCACTCTCCACTTGTCCTCAGTCATTCCCCTAATTGCCGCTGCCTTCTTTCGGAACAAGGTCTCGTTTGTTTCAAGACTGGGGTATCTACACGTTGCATCAGAAGTCTTCGAACGCAGGAGACCTGATGTAGACGAACCATCGCTTAGCTGATGTATGTTCAATCAGGGTCGGCACCGACGATGAGGGACGTCGGACCTTACCTCGCAGAGGTCGTGGTGGCCATCCTTTTCCTTTCGTCGGTTGGGACCATCTTGCCAGTTTAGGAAATCCTTTCCTACTACCTTGTGCTACTGTCCGTCTCCGTCCCCTCACACCAACATTTTTTTCAGGGCAGATAACCAGAGTACATCAGGCTAGTTCGCCTGAAGAGCGCGGGGTGCATCGACTTGAACCCATCCCAATACAGACAGAGTATACTGTCTTGCACTATCTCTAAGCACACGTGCGATCCCTGGTGGAGTGAGCAACGGCGACCAAGATATAGCGGTGTAAGTTAAGATCCTTCCTTCCCTATTCTCAAATCGTCAGTGACCCAGAACATCCCTGTCTATCGCTGGCACATCGGAGCTACAAATCAGGCTATCCCGAGGACGCGGACATCTGTCGCGACCTTCGACTACTGGACCATCTGTCGCTAGTCAGACTTCTTGTACCGTTGTTTTCGGAGCTGCCAAACGCACGTGCTCTGCCGAACATGGTCCGCTGAGGACGCATGACCAGGAAGCAGAAGCAGTGGGCTGGAGCGTGGATCATCAGGGAGGTCAGCCATGACTGTATGCTTCTCAGGAAGCCGGCTCTCATATTTGTTCTACAAAGTTCATCACTCAGTTCCCGCATAGGAGAGAAGGCAAATTTATGAAGTAGTCGGGAATGCCATCCCCTGTCGTTCCCAGTTGCGCTAGAGTCCGGCCATGATGCCTGCTTCCCAGGCTATAAATCCTGTAGCATGAGCGATCATCTTTCGACTAGTCCTTCTGTTCCCTCGCTGTCTTCTCTTAGGTTGAGACAGACTGGGCTCTGGTTTCATCTGCTCGTAGTCACTTCCAGCTCGTTAACCATGTCCATCTCGGAAAACAGGAGGGAGCACGCCGCCGACGTTGAGAAGCGCATCCTGGAGCACGGGGACGCCGCCGATGACAATAGTGTTGATATTTCCCTTTCTATCCTGGGTTCAGTGTAGCTGAAATACCAGGGACCATGCAGGGCATCGACATCGACGACCCCAACTTTGACCCTACGCTCTCGATGGTACAGGAGGAGTCTCCATATGCCGAAGTCCGGTCCGCGGTTGCCAACACGGACGACCCGACGATGCCTGCGTCCACTCTGCGTGCTTGGGTGGTCGGGCTCATTTGGGCTATCCTCATTCCCGGAGTCAACCATTTCTTCTTCTTCAGATATTCCAGTGTGGTCATCCGTTGGGTTCGTCTTCCGCGGCATTCGAGTTCGGTCTTGCTTATTCAGATGCTGCGTGAAAAGTTCGCCGCCGTGTTACTATCTTTGCCCATCTGCAAAGCATGGACCCGTTATATACCAAACATTTCTATTCTCGGTGTGCCGCTCAACCCGGGGCCACTCAACATAAAAGAGCACGTCATCATCTCTGTCATGGCTGACATCGGAGCGCAATCCGCATATGGCGTGAGTGTGGGCAAACTCAGCAAATCAGGTAATCGCTGATCATTAATTTCTAATACACTTCCTTTAGACTTACGTCATTGGAGTTCAAAGAGTCTTCTTCGATCAGCATCCCACCTTTGCCTGTGAGTTTGATCGGTGTTCTGTTCATTCATCCATTTCATTGTCCAAATCAGACCAGTGGCTGTTGGTCATGTCGACCCAGCTGATTGGCTTCTCGATGGCTGGGATTTGCAGGCGTTTCCTCGTCACACCTGCGTCTATGATTTGGCCCTATAATCTCATGGCAGCCGCGCTCATAAACACGTTGCATTTCAATGAGACCACGGGTTCCCACGGCGACGGCGGCATTTCTCGCCAACGTTTCTTCACCTACGTGTCCATCGGCTCCATGATCTATAGTCAGCTTTGTGTGTGTTGGAAACTTGATTTATATTCTGATTTTCCATTATCGCAGCGTTCTTTCCCTCTTATCTCTTCACCGCTCTCTCAAGCTTCTCATGGGTCTGCTGGATTGCGCCCAAGAATGTCAAGATTAATCACTTGTTTGGCGTCACCCATGGCTTGGGCATGGGTCTCCTCACCTTCGACTGGGGTAAAATCGCCTACATTGGCTCTCCTCTTTCCTACCCATGGTGGGCTGCAGCCAACACGGGTGTTTGCATTGTGCTTTTTTATTGGATTTTTCTTCCCATTTTCTATGTGAGGCTCCCTTTCATTTTCCCATTTGTCCTCTCTGAGTTACTGTTCGCAGTACAAGAACGTCTGGTACAGTGCTTACCTTCCCTTGATGTCCTCAGGTTCTTTCGATAATGCAGGGAACCCATACAATGTCTCCAGGATCATCAACAAGGATGGCTCTCTCGATCTCCCGAAATACCAAGCTTACAGTCCACTCTTCATTTCTGCATCCGCCGCCCTTACTGGTGAACTCATTGTGGCATCCGTCACGGCCACTGTCACCCACGTATTGCTCTACTACCACGAGCACATTCGGATTTACGCTCGTCGGTCAATCTCTGTTCAACCGGATATTCACGCTCGACTCATGTCAGTGTACAAGGAGGTCCCAGATTGGTGGTACTTCATTATATTCTGTCAGTGCTTCCATTCCTGATAGAAGTCTGCTGTTGAGCTGATATCGTTTCGAGTGCTTATGTTTGTTTTTGGTGTTGTCGTCATCGAAGTGTGGCGCACACAGTTACCTGTCTGGGCCTTCCTGCTTGCACTCATGATCGGTGGGTGTTTTCGTCTTCGTTGTGCATTTTCTCGAGTCTCACCGTACATTCAGCATTCATGTTCACTGTCCCTATTGGTATCATCCGGGCCACCACAAACACGGAAGTTGGGCTTAACGTGATCGCCGAGCTGGTTCTTGGATACTCCCTTCCTGGCCGTCCAATTGCGATGATGATGTTCAAGACATGGGGTCATATTACCATGCATCAGGGACTTCAATTCACCAGCAACTTGAAGCTCGGCCACTACATGAAGGTCCCACCTCGGTCGATGTTCTTCTGTCAGGTTGTCGCGACTGTTGTTGCTGGCACTGTGCAACTCGGCGTGCAGGCATGGATGTTCTCCAACATTGAGGACTTTTGCTCGCCCGATCAGAAAGATGGCTTCACTTGCCCATACATCTCCGTGTTCGCCATTTCATCAACCATTGTGCGTTGTTCGCGTATTCAATTTAGAGTTCCATTGCTCAACGCTGTTGTTGTAGTGGGGTGTCATTGGACCGCAACGTGTGTTCTCAGATGGTCGGCTGTTTCACGGCCTGTCAAACTTCGCCCTTGTTGGTGCTCTTGCACCGGTTTTCCAATGGATCATACACAAGAAGTTCAACCGTCGCTCCTTGAAGTATCTCCACTTCCCCGTCATCTTCTCCAGCATCAGTGCCATACCTCCTGCGACACCGATCAACTATGTGTCCTGGGTGCTAGTCTGTTACATATTTAACTACCGCATCCGTCGGCGCCACTTCCACTGGTGGTGTAAGTACAACTGTGAGTTGCCCATCTCCACACATGATGCAGCTTTGACATGTGCTTGGCTTGAATAGATGTCCTGTCCATTGGTTTAAATGTTGGCTATGCCGTCGGTTCTATCATCATCTTCTTCGCTCTGTTATACCCAAAGAATGGCACAATTGGCCTGAGCAGCATTCGATCATGGTGGGGTAATGTTGTCTATACCAAGACGGCCGACTTTGCCGGGGTGGCATACAAGACTCTTCCCGATGGCGAAACGTTCGGTCCATCGAGTTGGTGAATCTGAATGGCCGACGCTACAATCGCCTCCAATTCATACGTACATACCCTTGGCCTCTCCACGTGTCACTGGTACCACTGAGAGCGTGGTTAGACTCGGAGTCTACTTTTGAAGTCCTGTCGAATTGCTCACTGTCCCTCTCCTATGTACTTGCTATGCGGAATGGTGTCTCGCTGCTATCGTAGAGTGAATTGATGCATTTGGCTGCACAATAAGACGAGCGTTGTTGCATTGTTTCAGTCGAGTGTGTGGCGGATATCTCTGACTTTGTCGCGTTGGAGAGTCAAGTGGCGCACAGAACCTGAGGGATGTATTATTGACTCAGTTCAAAGCAATCCCCCTTCCTTCGCATGAAACGTTTCCACCCGGAGTCGAATAGTCCCGCTGGCATTTGGGGCCACCGCCAAATGAGGCGTGGTCACTTGCTCGAAAAAGGGTACTGTAGTCACACGCATCACAGCTCGAAATGGCGTCAACGATGTCCTCTATCCGATTTCTCAGTTTGAGATCGTCGTGACAGACAGCAGGATTCAGTTCTTTATTCCCGGCTTGCAACGTCATAAGATTATCGTTCCCCTTAGAAAGTTGCATCAATTCCTTAGGCCTTGGGTGAGAAAGGCGTAGTTTTCGATATGTGGGTCGGCCGGACGCATGTGTATTTCAGTTCCGTGGCACTATGTCGGTCGCGCGTTCTTGCAATGGTGGGTATGAGGCCAGTGAGGGTCGCACGGAGCAAAAGTGGCGAGACCCGGATCCGGGCAAATTGGTGATGGCAAGGGGGTTCGCACCGGAGGTGCGATCCCGCTTGTCCCAGGGGTTTTGCGGACGCATTCGGGATCCCCTGCCCAGGGGGTTTCCCCTTACGTCGCTTGGTCAGCGCCGGTCAGCGGTCCAACCCGACCCGAGGTTAAGTGTTGTTCCGGCCCGGCTTGGCCTGAAAGAGATGACAGGCCGGGCCAAAGCCGTCACTCAGTAGGTTACTGTACTGTATTCAGTAGGGCCCAGGCCACGGCTTGTATATGTGGAAAAAAATCAATCTATTACAATACGGTGATTAAGGTGACCAGATACATTAGACACTACAGAGACAAGGTAACTATCGAGTAGGAACACAAAATATCACAAACACCCCCCACACGTTTGCGTGCGAGGGGGTGTCGGGGTGGGGTCGCGGGCAGGCGCTCTTGCACGCCCCCCCTGCATTTGCGTGCGAGGGGGCATGGGTGGCCGCGGGCGGGCGCTGCTGCACGCACTCCCCGCGTGTGCGTGCGAGGGGGCGTCGGGGTGAGGGGCCGCGGCTGGGCGCTGTTGCACGCACCCCACGTTTGCGCGCGAGGGGACGTGCGTGATCGTGGCCGGGCGCTGTTGCACGCACACCCCGCGTTTGAGTGCAAGGGGGTGTCGGGGCGGGGGTCGCGGCCGGTTTGTCGCATGCACTCCCCACGCGTTTGCGAGCGAGAGGCGTCGGGGTGGGGCGGCCGGGCGCTGTTGCACGTACACCCCGCGGTTTGAGTAAAGGGGGTGTCGGGGCGGGGGTCGCGGCCGGTTTGTCGCATGCACTCCCCACGCGTTTGCGAGTGAGAGAGGCGTCGGGGTGGGGCGGCCGGGCCTGTTGCACGCACACCCCGCGTTTGCGTGCGAGGGGGTGTCGAGGCGGGGGTCGCGGTCGGTTTGTCGCGTGCACTCCCCACGCGTTTGCAAGCGAGAGAGGCGTCGGGGTGGGGCGGCCGAGCCCTGTTGCACGCACACCCCGCGTTTGCGTGCGAGGGGGTGTTGCGGCAGGGGCCGCGGCCGGTTTGTCGCATGCACTCCCCACGCGTTTGCAAGCGAGAGAGGCGTCGGGGTGGGGCGGCCGGGCGCTGTTGCACGCACTCCCCACGCGTTTGCAAGCGAGAGAGGCGTCGGGGTGGGGCGGCCGGGCGCTGTTGCACGCACACCCCACTTTGCGTGCGAGGGGGTGTCGCGGGGGGGTCGCGGCCGGTTTGTCGCATGCACCCCCACGCGTGTGCGAGCGAGAGGGGCGCTAGGGTGGGGCGGCCGCGCGCTGTTGCGCACTCACGCGTTTACGAGCGCGACTTCGAGTCTGAGGGCGAGGCGGTCGAGGCACCGCGGCCGCGCATGGTCGGGGCCACGTGCAAGGCCAACTGGCCTGCACAAAAGCGACCGACCGAGCGGGCGCGAGACCTGAAGTGTTGATGAAGAGCCCCACTCTGGGGGGGCCAACACTTGTGGTCTTGAGGGGAAACCTCCTTGGGAGGAGGCCGTCGTGTCACCAGGAATGCCCGGGGCCTGAGGCGAGGGCGCGGGCGATGTCGCCACGCGCAGCGAAAGACGACCTGCCCAAGGTCGTCGTCCGGGGGGTGGTTGGAGGGGGCGTCGACGCGTCGTCATCAGGGGTGGCGGCTGGAGGGGGCGTCGTCAGGGGGGTGGCGGTTGGAGGGTGTTATTGGAGGGGGCATCGTTGTCAGGGGAGTCGTCGGAGAGGGCATTGGCACTGACATCAGGGAGAGGGACGCGACGGGAGAGGGATTCAGAACGGACGGGAAGGAGGAAGGAAGACAGACGCCCAGGTCACGTGAGGATTGGTCAGGATTGGTCGGATTATTGGTCGATTGGTCGTGATTGGTCGGATTGGTCGGATTGGTCGAAAAGGAAAGACCCTGGGAATGACGAAGTTCCCCGGATCCGGCATTCAGCGCTCCGTCACCCACGACCACGTGCTGCGTTGCTATGGTTGCATGCGCACGCAACAGACGGTGTCGTGTATTCCGCTTCAGGTCATCGACGTGCCGTTATATGTTTCTTTCCGTGTTGGTAATCACTCGATGCCATATTGGCCTTTCACGTCGGGGTATCTATGAATGCCCACCCCACGGCTCTCATTGAACCTAGGCGTGCCCCTCCAAGTCGTTTTGCCTTGGGATGGCCAACTTTCGCGATTCCGATGTAATTCCGCGTGATTATTGTGCGTATGCACTTCTGCGTTGCCTTGTGCCATTCGCTCAATGATCCGACTTGGAACATCCTTCGACAGTGGCGTTCATAAAAGTCTGCCATGCCGTGGCTGGTCTCTAAATGTGGGACTGCGTCGCTGGCTCCTTCAAGTATACTACATGGCTCATATTCGCATCCAGCTGGGAGTTCTTCACTGGCACTACTCTTGACTAGCTTGACTATGAATGGAGTGTCATCCAAGGTCGTCGCCCCTACCGCTGGACAATATGGGTCTGTAATCGCAACCATTTTTAGAGCCTTCGTTGCGTCTCCTCGGACTGATTAATCCATTGCATAAATTTACTCAGTTACGATCCTCGCCACACTCTCGGTCGTGATCCTTGACCTAGTTGCCCTCAACATTATGACGCCAACAAACTGTCAGGTTCATTCCATGTCTCGAGTCTACCTTGGTATATCCACGTCTTGACCGACCGTGACGCTGAGGTCTTGATGGCTTTCAGTCTCGTGAGCCTACCCCGATGCGTTTTAATTCCCATTAGAGGACGCGTCGACCTTTGCAAACATAGCATTTGGGCAAGAACAGCCATGTGGACGTGATTCGGCAGGTCGTCGGCGCTTTGAAGTTGAAGGATCAATATCGATCAATGTGAGAAGCCAGAAATGATAAAGAGTAACCCAGATGGGCTTGGGTCGAAGTTTAGTCTAAGTCCTGATGAAGTATTTGGCCGGGAGAATCGCAGCAATCGGGCTATGCGAGTGATGCGACATCTACGGACACGTGAGTTACTCGGACATTGTGTTGATAAGAGCCACTCATGGGTTCAGATATCATTAAGTTTTGTATATTGTGCGAAGGGCTATCGAGGCGTGCCTTGTGTGTAGTTCGTCGATGTGTGCCAGTGGGGATCGTGGTCTGAGTCATACCTTTCGAGGTGCTTCAGCAAATCAACTGGGACACTTCAGTACAGTACTAGTACTGTGCGGTCAGGGTCTCCGTGCGCTTAAATGACGGCATTAGTTGTCCACAAGCGCACGCACCCGCGATGTGCTGGCATCCTCTCCGCCGTTTTTCCCTTCAATTTCCCCAACAGCGCTGTACTACATACAGTCACGGTGCAGCGCGCGGGCGTTGTCCGTCCGTCGTTTTCATTCATTCATTCGCTTCCCCGGAACAATCGCTAATCGCTGACTGCTGCCCACGTGGCATTCAGTGTAGGTGGCCCAAGCCTTGCCCTGGCTTCGCCGAGCGAATTTGATTGTTCACGTCGAGCGACGAGTAAGTGGCGAGCACTGAAGTTTTACGTCGGGCGACTGATCAGCTTATTCCTGTCTACAATATTGTGATTACAGACGCAGTGTGCACTTTCAGTCATTCATCTCCGCTTCTCCCCCTACTACTAATACTATCACCTGTCGGACATATCCCTACACTTTCGTAAGACAGAACCTGCAAACTGAATCCTCCGTTGCACACGGGAGCTTCGATCTGCGGATGGTCTGAACCGCTCGCATCCTGTCCTCGGTCATTCCTCTAACAGTCGTTGCCTTCTCGCGGAACCAAGAAGACCCTGTTGCTCTCAGGACTGGGATACCTTCACGTTGCATCATAATTTCTCGAACGCAAGAGACCTGATGTGGACGAATCCTTGCGAACCGCCGCTCAGCTGCAGCACACTCAAGCACCGAAGATGAGGGACGTCCGTCGGACCCTACCCCGCAGAGGTCGTGGTGGTCATCCTTCCTTTCGTCGTTTGGGACCACCTTGCCAATTTAGGAAATCCTTACCTGCCTACTTGTGCTGTTGTCTATGTCCGTCCCCTCGAACTGACGCAGCTTTTCTCGTGCCCAGTAGGCTGGTCGCTTTAGCACCCTCCGAAATAACCGAGATTCAACCTTCGCAGAAGCTCGGGCTGCTTCGGGCACCCCACGGAATATCTATTGCCCTCATAATCGAGACCACCTTTTTTGGGGCAGGTGACCAGAGCACATCAGGCTAGTCCTCCTGAAGAGCGTGGGGTGTATCGACTTGAGCCCAACCCGCTACAGATAGAACCTACTGTCTTGCATCGTCTCTAAGCAGGCATGCCATCCGTGCTGGAGTGAGCAACGGCGACCGGTGTAAGTGGTAAGAATCTTCCTTCCCTATTCTAAAACAGTGACCCAGAGCATCCTGTCTATCATCGGCACAATAAATCAGGCTATCCCGAGGACGCGGACATCTGTCGCGACCTTCGACTACTGGATCATCTGGCGCCAGTTACACGTCGTGTACTGTTGTTTTCGGAGCAACTACTTCCACACCACGTCGACTCCGAGGAAGCACGACCGCGCATTTACGCAACCTTTCTCTACCGGTCGCCGGAAACGCACATGATCTGCCGAAACATGGTCCGCCGAAGAGGCATGGACAGGAAGCAGAAGCAGTGAGCTAGAGGGTGGGTCACCGTGACCAAGTGAGAGGTGACTGGTGAGCCATTATACTTCTCAGACAACCGGCTCGATCCATATTTGTTCTACAATGACGATAATGCTCGTCACTCAGCTCTCGCCTAGATCAGGAAACTATTAATTAGTCCGCAGTCCCATCTCCTGTCGTTACCCGTTGAGCTAGAGCCGGCGCTAGAGTCCGGCCAAGGGGCCTATGCTTCCAAAGACTATAAATCCTGTAACCACATCATCTTTCAACGTATCCCTCCCTCCCGCTGTCCTCTCTCAGGTCGAGACAGACCGGAATCTGGTGGCGCCTTCTCCCTGCAGTGACCTCCAGCTCGTTAGCCATGTGGATCTCGAATATCAGGAGGGAGCACGCCGACGTTGAGAAGCATATCCCCGAGCGTGGGGGCGCCGCCGATGATGATAATAATCTTAATGTTTCTTTTCTATCCTGGGTTCGATGTAGCTGGAACACCAGGGAACATACAGGTGATCGACATCGACGACCCGGGCCCCAACTTCAACCGTACGCTCTCGATGGTACTGGAGTCCCCATACGCCGAAGTCCGGTCCGCAGTTGCCAACACGGACGACCCGACAATACCTGCGTCTACTTTTCGCGCTTGGGCAGTCGGTCTTCTGGGCTGACTTCCTTTCGGGAGTCGATCAATTCTTCACCGGCTTCACCGGATGATCACGTGTCGTATGAGCCGAGTGGAGTGACCTCTGGGGCTCAACATTTTCTACTGCTCTTATCTTGAAGTTATTCGTCCGGTAATACAGGGGCATACATCCACATCAGAGAAAACCTAACGACCCAGCGACACTCAGTGACGTCCTACACCTAAACACCGTAAACGCGCATGGCCGATAATCGAATCACGATCACCACAAGAATATGCAGCATAGCTAAGACCGGTGTCGAGACCTAAAAGGCGAGACAAAGGTAGTCAGGCTCAGCCATGCGATAATGAAACAGCCACCAACCAGTACGACCAGTACGACCTATGCTCTTCGCTGCAGAATTCACTCGAGGGGCCCATTTCCTCCCTTCGATATAAACTACCACATGTCCTACAAGGAATTCTGGAAGTAGTCGGATGTGGTTGCATTCCAGCGGCTGATGAGATCACGTCCATTCGTTGCCCCTCACTTTCTGTCAAGAATGAGACACTCACACGTTCCCCCATGGTTGGCGGGTTTTGGAATTTGTGGATACACTTCTTGGCCGTGTTTGAAAATATTCATCATCAGAATCGTTCCAGTTACTCCAGTCCCCTTTTCGATTCGCCAACACTATAGAAAACACACTCACGATAAGCCCCGCTTTGAGCGGCAGATTGCGAACATCTCGGTGGTGGTTGACGGGGGGCAACATATCTTCTTGAGTTTTTGCCAGTGGATGTGGGGTTTGTAGCGTTGCATGAGGACCTTGTGTTTGACTTCGAGGAAATGTGTGGTGGCACTAGAAACTCTCGAAGCTCAATCTGGTGCTTCACACAGGCAACTCAGACATATTGCATGGCATGGACTCACTTGGCGGAGGATAACCGGACCCTGTGGGTGGACCTCGGTACAGTCACGGTAACGTTATACACTTCTCACTTCGCGGATGCAGGGTGCTTAAATACATGCACTGATGCACGATGCACGCAGGAAGTGGGCGCAGGGGCGCAGACCACGAGCGCGGACACGAGGGAGTCACGAGGGCCACCAATGGGGAACTTGATCATGTGGCGCTTGGACGATCTTATCGTGCATTCCCACAAACTGGCCAGCCCACGTGAAACGAGTTTGTCACTTACCGCGTGAAACTTTATGGGTTGTTTTCTCGCTTCTGGCGTCCCATCCGGCAGAGTCCTTGGATGGAATGCCATTTGGAGAGCGATTTGTGTTGCCCGCAAAATATAACTATTACCCGTGGACATCAGGGACGGAGGAACGATCGAGGGGAGTTCCTGAGCGTGTCTTCCTTAGGCTTGGCACCGATCAAAAAAAATGGCCATCAGAAAGAACGCAGCGTGTTGCATGCGCGCGAAGAATTGGGGGGGGCGTCCGCAAATGACTCGGACCCCCTCGTGTTATTGTAAGGAAGTTCCCGTACTGGCATTGCCACCAGCATCAGGAAAAATACACAATGCTTTTTGAGCTTTATAAAGTCTTTATAAAGTCAAAAAAGGTAAAAAGTCGAAAGTCATTTAGACCGACCCAATTCCCAGAAAAGTCATGATACAAAAGTCCACTATGAAGCCAAAAAACTCCAGAAAAAGTTGTTTTATGACCTTTTGATTTTAGAAATTCTCCCTATAAAGCTAAAAAGTTCAAAAAGTTGTAAAGCATTTTGTATTTTTGCTGATGCACCAACTATCCGTGCTCCCCTTATCGGTATTATATCATTGATGAGAATCGATTTCCCACTACGTCTCAGTGTACGCACGCCTCGTTGTGCCCTCGGGTGCCCTTAACCCACATCTCTCCTCCCATCATCCCGCCCTGTTATCCCTGTGTTGGATGTCCTCCTCAGCAACCTCCTCTTCTAACTTTCAACTCATTTTCGATGCCGCAGTAGCCGACTACCTCAAACAAACCGAGGTAGACCTACCCAACTATCCCTTTTCCAGGACGCTACAGAGCTGCCAGTCTGCCGATGACGTCCTCCATCTCCTTCAAGTCAAAGCGAAACAGTTCAAGGATTACCGCAATGGGAATAAAAAGTTGATCGACTGTCTCAATCCTGTTGTGCGAGTCCTTCATGCGTTCTCTGCCATTCTCGGCGACGCTGCAAACATGGTAAGTCCTTCGTCTTACAAGATCTGATCACGGTTCACGTCAGAGCCTCTAAGGTGCCATTCAAACCAACAAATATAATTTTCTCTGGTATCGATGTTCTTCTTGGCGTACGCCCCCTCACACTTTTCGACGGTGTTCTCATCGCATCTGCATAATCCAGGCCGCTGTTGCGGTTGGCACGAGTTATGATGCATTGGTCGATATGTTCGAATGTGTCGCAAGTTTCCTTGGTCGCCTCCGTATTTATACCGAGCTCCCATCCATGCCGATTATGTCCGACATTGCCCTGAAGATAATGGTGGAGGTACTCTCAGCGCTTGCCCTCGCCACGAAGCAGATCAAGCAAGGACGGTTCAGTGAGTGTCCTTGTTGTCAACAACCTCTCTCTCTCTTATGGCTGGCCTTGGCGCAGAGAAATTTGCAAAAAAAGTTTTGGGAGAGAGCGAGATCGAGGCAGTGCTACAGAGGCTGGATCGGCTAACTGAAGATGAGGCTCGCATCGCCGTAGCGCAGACCCTCCAAGTTGTCTGTGGTCTCGTGAACAATATGAAAGTAGTCATGGATGGTACGCAACCACTAGTACCTGCTCCGAGTCGCCGACAAAGGTCAATGACTTCTGCTTGAATAGACGGCGAGGCATCAACAAATGGCATGCGACAGGCTCTGGGTATGTCCGGATTATTCTTGATGATTCTTATACCGACTGGGGCCGCTAGTTAGAATGCAAGACGTGACAAATGACATAAACAAGATTAAACGTCAGTCCTTATCTATCTTCGTGGCAGCTGTCGTCGATCCTGGGTCTGCATGACAGGTGACCAGTTGCAGAGGGACATTCGAAGTTGGCTGTCCCCTCCTGATCCATCAACGAATCACAACATCGCTTGGGAGACTCATCATAGCGGAAGTGCCGCATGGTTCACCAGAGGAAGCATTTTTGAGGCGTGGACGTCTAAGGGATCGTTCCTGTGGATTTATGGGAAACGTATGTCCTTATGGCCCAGATCCGGTAACTGCTGCTAATGACTGCCGGGCGCCGGATCTCGTAGCTGGATCTGGAAAGAGTATCTTATGGTATGTGAAGTCACCAGTCCTTTTCTCGTTTGACTTGCTCATCCCATCGATCAGCTCGTCGATCATTCAAGAAGTTAAAGAGAAGTGCGATGCCGGATTGGCCCTGATGTGTTATCACTATTTCGATTTCAAAGATACCGCGAAACAAGATATTCGTGGCCTGTTGACCTCCCTACTTGCTCAACTCTGTGCCAAATCTGATTCTTGCAACGACATTCTCTCTAAGCTCTATTCGCAGAACAATGCCGGATCGCAGCAACCTGATAATCATGCACTCGCCGAATGCCTCAAGGAGATGCTCCAGCTACCACGACAACCGACGATCTATATCATTGTGGATGCCCTCGATGAGTGTCCCAATACATCCGGATTTCCAAGGACAGCACGCGAGAAGGTCCTGGACCTCTTGGAAGACCTCATAAATTTGAACATCTCGAATTTACGAATCTGTGTTACCAGCCGTCCTGAAATCGACATCCATGACGTTCTAGAGCCCCTCGCATCTTATCATATGTCCCTCCACGACGAAATTGGCCAAAGGCAAGATATCGTTGATTACGTCAGGACGGTTGTCTCCATGGATCGAAAGATGCGCAGATGGAGACCAGAGGACAGGCAATTGGTTATCGACAAGCTGTCAGCAAGGGCAGATGGGATGTGAGTAGTTGTCGCCATAGAAACACAACTAGTTGCTTATCTCAGGCTGACTACGCAGGTTTCGATGGATTGTTTGTCAGCTGGACATGCTGCGCCGCTGCTTTCCCGCAAGTCTCTGTGACGCGCTCAATGAGTTACCTGAAACATTGGATGAAACATACAAACGGATCCTGTTAGGAATTGAAAAGGAAAAGCAAGGATACGCCCATATGCTGTTCCAATGTCTTGCGGTCTCTATCCGCCCTCTTCGTGTACAGGAGCTCGCAGAGGTTCTTGCGGTGCGCTTTAATGCTGGTGCCGGAAAGCTCCCCGATTATCATGTGGATTGGCGACTGGAGGACTCCCGTGAGGCTATTTTATCCGCATGTTCCAGCATGGTCACCATCGCCAATGTCAATGGGTCACCAATTGTGCAATTCTCGCATTTCTCCGTCAAGGAGTACCTCACATCAGACCGCCTTTCCAAAGCGGGAGCAGGGCTCTCCCAATATCACACTGTTCCCCTATCGGCACATACCATTCTCGCGCAGGTCTCCCTCAGCGTGCTACTCCATCTTGGGAGTTCGGTCAACAAACAGAACATCGAAGACTTCCCATTCGCGATGTATGCTGCACAGCACTGGGTGGATCATGCCCGATTCGAGGGCGTTTCATCGAGGATCCAGGATGGAATGGGGCGTCTGTTTGACGCGGAAAATCCATCATTTTCAGCTTGGACATGGATATACGACCTTGACTATCCTCTTAAAGAGCACATGTTCACGAGTCATCCCACACAACCCGAAGCCCTGCCGTTATACTATGCAACACTGTGTGGACTCCGTGACGTTGTTGAATGGCTGCTCGTCACCCGTCCAGGGGAAATCAATGCTCGGGGAGGATACAACGGCAGTCCGTTGCATGCTGCGCTTGCAAAGGGAGATGTGGAGATTGCGGCGCTACTCGTTCAATGCGGTGCAGACATAAATACCTTCGGCCGACAAGGGTGGAGTGCATTGCATATAGCATCACTAAGCGGACGTCGTGATCATGTAGAGTTCTTACTCGAGCACGGCGCAGACGTGAACGTAAAAGCCAAGGACGGAAAGACGCCGTTGGGATCTGCATCGTGGGAGGGAGAACTGGATATTGCGAAGATATTGTTACAGCATGGTGCAGCTGTGGACTCCCGTGACAACAAGGGGTGGACTCCATTATTCACGGCGTCGCGATATGGACATTCGACGATGGTGGAGTTCTTGATCCAGAGTGGTGCAGCCGTGGACTCCTGTCAAGACAAAGGGTGGACTCCGTTATATGCGGCATCACGATATGGACATTCGAAGGTCGTGGAATTCTTGATCCAGAGTGGTGCAGCCGTGGACTCCTTTGACGACGAAGGGTGGACCCCGTTATATGCGGCATCACGATATGGACAGTCGAAGGCCGTGGAGTTCTTGATCCAAAGTGGCGCAGCTGTGGACTCCCGTGGGGGTGATGGCTGGACTCCATTATATGTCGCGTCAAAGTGTGGTCATCTGGGGATTGCGCGGTTGTTGATCCAGAACGGTGCAGCTGTCGATTCTCGCCAAGACAATGACCGCACTCCATTATATGCAGCTTCACGAGATGGACAGCTCGACCTCGTGCAGTTGCTAATCAAAAGCGGTGCACCTGTCGACTCCCGTCGAGGTAATGGCCGCACTCCGTTGGCGGCAGCATCAGATCTCGGACATCTCGATGTCGTCCACGAATTACTCAATCGAGGTGCTGACGTAAACGCACATGATCGTGATCTCTGCTCTCCACTGCATCTTGCTTCCTTCAGTGGACATCACAGGGTTTCAGCCTTGCTGATCGAGCGAGGCGCAGAAATAGACGATCGGACCATCGCTGGAGAGACTCCTCTGGACGCGGCATCTCGTTATGGCCACCTCGAGGTCGTGCGATTACTACTCCGACGTGGCTCAAATCCAGTAACTCGAAATGAATTTGGCTGGACCCCGTTACACCTGGCAGCGCACAATGGACATCTTGAGATCGTGAAACTGTTACTCGAGTCAGGTGCAGATCCCACCGGGCAGAACAGCAACAACGAGACCCCACTCGATGTGGCGATTGCCAGTGGGAACCGGGAAATTGCGAGGATCCTATTCGGGTGCATGGGTGATGTAGATTCCCAGGATACGGATGCTATTCCCTTGGACCCAGGATCTCGAAACTCGCTTCCCGATCTCGTCCAGCCGTCGCGTGGTCATGGAGAGCAAGTGACTACCTCAAACTTCGAGGGCACATCGTTACATACTGCATCAAGCGAAGGGAATGCTGATGCCGTGCGATGGCTACTCTGTCACGGTGCCGATGTCAACGAGCGGGACGCAACCCACAAGACCCCGTTGTGTGTCGCGTCGGGAGATGGAAAACTAGATGTGGCGAAGGCGTTGGTCCAGAATGGCGCGGGCGTGAATCTTGGGGACAAATTTGGGTGGACCCCATTGCATTGGGCATCACGGCATGGGCACCTCGATATCGTGCAGCTGTTGCTCGATCACAGCGCCAATGTGAACGCAAGCAAGCAAGACGGCTGGTCTCCGCTGCATCTGGCAGCAGCGAACAGCCGCATCGAAATCGTCCGGCTACTACTCGACCGAGGAGCAAGAGAGGAGATGAGGAACCAGGATGGTCGGACTGCATTCGACGAGGCATTGCGAAGAGGGGAGTCGAAGATTGTGGAATTATTGTCTTAGTATGACCAGTGTAGAATCTGTGTGACTGTCATCGATGGGTAGGCTTCACATCCTTTACCGGCAGTACCGCACGACCTTCGATAATACGAGCTGCCCAGTCGGCAGATAAGTAAGGTGTTGAAGTGAAAACACATCGCAGGTTCCAAATGTTCCTGGGCTATAATTTTCAATTCTTCGAACAACATACTAAGGTCAAAGAGTCGAGAGCCCATAAATTCGTTGTAAGGGAAACAGACTGAAGTCTGAGAGAATATTACAGTATGATATATGCTGAATTGCACATAGTGATGTGCCGGCTTGCCCTGAAGCCCCCGCTTTCGCTTAGCCTGAGCTCTGTATATCATGGCGTTGTTTGTTCCCGGCGACCCACCCTCTCCATCTGCCTCCGCCTTCAGAAGATGCATAGCGGCGATGTATTCTATACCCTGGGGTCACCAGCTGGATACAGCGACTGTTTGATGTCAATCCTAATGGCGGCGTATATAGTTACTTCGCTATAATATCACGCTGTGGACTGTGTCTCTGAGTTTATGGTGTAACCAGATGTATCTATTAGTAGACCAATGCGATGATAGACGCCCTGATGAGCTGTCTCAGATCCCACGATTTTCATATAGCGAATTCCAGTTGACATTTGTACTCGTGATTTGGGATTGTGGTCATGAACGACCCACGGAGACAGCGCTATACCCTCTACAACAACACAAAGCCACTAGGCACTCCGATGTCCGCCAGAGTAACGACTTCTTCACCAAGCACCCTCCATCGACCTGTTCGTGTACTTTACACCGCCACGCAGCGCACAACCCAAGATGACCCGGGCCCTTCCTTCGATCGCAGCACCGCGCATATGTCACTGGCTCGTGCACATCTCTGAGACAAGCGAAGGTGCGGTTGAATGATTGAGCGAGAAGATCGCCACCCGTATCCGCCGCGGCGCTTGGATCACTGCCATTCCTGTTCGCGGCGCGAGGGAACGTGCGCAGCAACACAGCCCATCGACAGGTCATTTTCGCACCAATACCACATTTCCGTCCTGCTCCGTCCATAGCATCAACGACGCACTAGAGTAGTAGTGATGAAGGGGAAATTCCAGCCCTCAGATGATAGAGACCATACTCCGAACGACCAGGTGAGCAAACAGACATACCCGCTGGCGTTAAGCTCGAAGGCGACACAAGCAATGGTGAGGACTCGGCCGGCGGCGTGCGTCGCCTTGACTTTGAATTTGTTGTCCTTCTCGGTTGGTAAGTGCCGGATCGTGATCAGCAATCTGTCGCCATGTGACGCCGGCGCAGGAACAAGGGCTGGCGATACCTGTGGTTTGAGCCGGGGCTTAAACTTCGACGGTGTAGCAGGATCTGCTCAAGACGGGCATGATCAAAGTCCTAACGCATTTGAGAACTTGATTGACTCACCATCTTTCTGAAACTGACCTCCAGGACATGGAGACTCATCTGAGGCAATTTGCGTGAGCTTGTAAGTCGGCGGCTTGGCCTCCCCCTGCTCTTCATCGTTGAGCGCAGGCGGTGGGAAAGACTTGGCCGGGCCGGATCTAACCCTAATGGACGAAAGTAATCCGAGTCCTCGAGAAGTCCTCGATGGGGTACTGACGCGTTTCGATGGCGAAGGGACGATCGAGAAGGCTGGTTCGCCCGCATTTCGTAGTCTGTATGAGGCCGGCAACTTCACAATGGGAGGTGCCTCGACGTAACCCTCTTCGCCGCCATCCTCGGGTTCATCGTCGAATCCAATGCGGGCGCGCGATTTGCTCTTACTCTTTCGGGGCGCGAGTGCAACATCAAAGTCGTCGTCATACGACCCAGGGTCTTCTTCGGCAACGTGATCGGCCGGGAAACCGTCCTGGATGTCACCATAGCTCGTCACCCGCGAGACTTCGTTAGAAGATCCGGAAGCGGCTTCACGCGCTCTCCTTGGAGTGAAAGAAGATTTCCCCCGGGTAGCGGCACGATGAAAGAGGCGGAACACGGATGTGGACACGAGCGGGTGCGAGATGAGAAGCGAGGCACAGGCGGGATGCGAGGTGCGGAAGGAGGGAGGCGAGAACGAGACACGACGAGAACGAGATGGAGGGTAGGATAACGAGACAAGCACAGCGGTACTGTCGATGAGTATCGGTGAAAGTAGGAGGGAAAAAGGGATATCATAGCGAGAACAAGAGGGGTCCATCGTTGTCCGATAAGGACCGACGGCAACACATATCTGCGACAGTGCGCGCGGCAGGTGGCGTCGCGGCACTGGCAACTGTGAATGTCGAACTTTTAGTATAAACGAAGGGACGAAAGGAGAAAACCAGGAGCACACCTGGAGTCATGGCGACGACCAAGGAGAAAAGCGTTGCAAGGGCACCAAGGGAAACACTAAGAGGCGACGATGTCGAGCTGCGAGGCAGTTGGGGATCGGTGCGCATCGGCCGAGGCAAGGCTTGCCACAACGGCAAGGTGTCTCCACTGTTGACAACAGAGCTGACAGACGTCAATGTTGCTCAAGCGACAACTTGCAACGTAGGAAGAATGGAGACGGCGAGAGAAGGAGGAGTGTCGAAACGAGGGGATTTGGGCTTGCTGGGCATGTCGGGGAGACGAACGTTGGTGCCACACTACAGTAGTACTACTATCACGTGTATAGTGTTGCAAAATGCCTAGAGATGCAAAACATAGTTTTATAAGAGATTGAGGCACCTCTGTACCAGATTATTGTGTGAACTAAATACTCTCATGTTAATCATCTTTGAATCCTAAGCCACTTGAGAATAGAGAGTGCTGTTGTCTCGCGATTGCTTGATCATTGGTGGGATTTTGTAAATTCTAGAAAGACTGACCCTGGGTTCAACCTCTAGCTCACCATTCGTCTCAAGCTGTTGGGGGTTTAATGAACACACTATAGCAAAGGTATATGCGAAATTTCCAGATGCGTTGTGCAGCTGGAGTGAGTATAGAAGACAAACACTAGTTTTGCGTGACATTCCGTGATTTCCACTTTGATCGGAATTTGAAAGTCCCGGGCCGCTCTCTCCATTAGGCTCTCTCATGGCTGGTGGTGGACGTCAAAATGGTCTCAGCGTGAGAGTCAATGAACTCATTGGGAACCGGCAGTGTGACACACCGTGACAAAAGTTTTGCAACACCCGGTTTTTCAGACCCTCCATCCGGCTTCCTTCCGACAGGTTTCCACAACATCCTACTAGGAAATTGACATTACACCCATCTAGCCAGGATCCTAGTCTACCAAAATATCCAGTCTGATTGAGAAAAGGTAAAGCCGATGTGTTATAATTGTCTTTTTGCTAAAACTTTTGCAACTCCCCACGCGTGATAGTACAGTTCGCAGGAGTCGGATCCGGTCCGAGATTGTCTGTGGCTTCACCTCGCCTCAACTCTTTCGACATCACCTGCACCTTCACAGCTGAGCTCCACCGCTTCACCAGCTTCACCTTCCATCACAACTCTCACAGGTATGCCAAAAAAACAGACTCACATCACTTCCAAAATAACTAACCAACTATTCCCATTCGCCGCTTCCTCAGCCTCGCCATTGTCGAACTGCATCAGCTGTTGTTCATTTCCTAACAAAACAAGTCAACGCATGGCCCCTGCGACAATCGCCCGGGTGATTATCGACAACCTCCCGGGCGATGTACTTCTAGATATATTCGGTTCCTATATGGATCTACACGAACACGAAGAGTGGCAAACGGCAGTAGTGTGGGAAACGCTGGTTCACGTGTGCCATAGATGGCGCAACCTCGTATTTTCGTCACCACGTCATTTGGGCCTGCAACTCCTCTGCACAGACCGAACGCGAGTGAGGGAGATGCTCCATGTCTGGCCAGCGTTGCCCATACACATAAATGCTTCGTACATGTACGCTTCGTCACCGCCGGGGGGAATGGATAATATCATCGCCACGCTGGAGAATTCCAGTCGCGTCTCTCGTATCTGGCTCCAGTCTGTTCCGGGTTGGGTATGGGAAAGGTTCACTGCAGCAATGCAAGTGCCGTTCCCGGAGCTGACAGACCTGGAGGTTTCGCATGAATCGATGCCCGTCCTTCCCGATTCTTTTTTAGGTGGATCCGCGCCCCGTCTGCGATCTCTCGAGTTGTGCAGCGTTCCTCCACGGAAACTGCTCTTGTCTGCCAGTCACCTCGTCAATCTTTCCTTGTGGAATCTCCATTCGAAGTACATTTTGCCCGATGGAATGGTCGCCTGCCTGTCCTCGTTGACCAGGCTCGAAACACTTCGCCTTGCCTTCCAATACTCTGAATCTCGGCCTGATCGGCCAAGTCCGCCCCCACCAACACGCGTTATCGTACCCGTTCTCGCCGAGCTTTACTTCAAAGGCGCTCGTCAGTATCTCGAAGACTTGGTTGCCCAAATCGACGCCCCGTTGCTCAACGACCTCGAGATATCGTTTTTCGAGGACTCCATCCTCGACATTCCACATCTCGGCCACTTCCTCAGTCGTACAAATGGGCTCAACATGTTCAGTGCGGCGAGGGTCCTGTTTCACGATCGTTCCATCGACCTCGAGCTAAAGGAGCCACATCATTTGAAATTGACCCTCGCATGGCCCTACAACTGGGTGGATTTACAGCTTCAGCTTTCGTCATTGGCCTCAATATGCAGCCAGCTTTCACCGTTCCTCTCGAATACGGAACGGCTTGACCTCGTCAATTTCTATGTCAGCCACCTTTCTGAAAAAGGAGAAGTGGTGGACGACGTAGAAGCCACCCGATTCTTCGACCTTTTCCTGCCATTTACCGCCCTGCAGACTCTTCACGTGGCCAAGGAACTTTTGAAGCCTGCTGGACCTGCGCTCGCAGCGCTGCAGGAGCTCGACGGGGAAAGCCCGTTTGCCAACTTACGTGCCTCCGGATGGGCTCCCTCAGATTCAGATTCAGAATAACTGTCTACAAGTCAGCGATTTATTCATAGGTACTATTTGCCTCATTCTGGTGATATCAGTACTCTGCCCACGACGCTCTCAAAACGCCACTAGTTGTTTCCTGTTTCTTGTTTGAGACACCCCCGTCCTACTACGTCATAGTAAATACGTACCTGGTACAATAACCGAGAACAGTTACGGTATGTCGACATCGCCATATCCCGAAACTCTAGCTAGCGTCATGTATTTTTGCGAACCGAGACAAATCTTACAGTAAAGGACGCAGGATAGGCTCGACTATCCATGCCAGGGAAGGGGTGGCATACGCCCTGATCACGATGAGCTCTAACCCCAACTGAAATCCACGTACTGTATACGGAAGGGACATGGGTGTCCGGGATCTAGGAGCCTGGGAATATGGTGGCAGTGTTGTGGGTAGGTGTTGCGGGAGTGTGCCATTAATTGTCCTGAGAGGGGTAGAATGACGGAAAGACAAGAGGGGGAGGAGATATGGACAAGAAGAAAAGCCAACGACGGGGGGCACGGAGGACAGACGAGGTGCAGATAACTTCCGTGGGTCCAGTGTTGAACCAGAGTTGAGCAGAAAGGTTCAAAGGAAATGAATGTTGGTGTTGTATCTCACACCTCCTTGCTTGTGCTGGCTTGTGCATGGGTGGAAAGTCTGCGCCAGCACTGGGTGCGGACGATACCATTGAGACGCTTCCAGCATGGCTTTTGAACCGAATTCATTCAGCAGTGGAAGATCACAGTCCGCAAAGGCATGACTAGCTAACGAAGAACGGCCCAACATCGCACCGTTAGTAACATGCTGAGCGACGTAGCAAAACTGCCAGCGGTAGGGGGGGGAGAGCGTTGTTCTGATCAAAGAGAGGGTGACCACGACGGTACACTGTATTGCTAGGGAAGAGCGGGAGTGCAGAATATCATTATTGGGATCCAAAGTACGGCCCCCAAGTATGCTGGGCAAGGCGTGCACGAGTGTCAAGATACAGTGGTTTCTGTCATGCATGTCATAAACAGAGAGTAGCATGTCTACGAAGCACATACAAGTGGTCAAATGCTGCACAACCGTGACATCGCCACTCGCTTGACCTTCTCCAGCACGTTGCTACTAGTAGGCGGAATGGTGGCGCGCCTACATGTACACACCAACGGATAAACGAGCGTTGTTGCGGTTTTGGGTGGTTCCTAGTATGGTGGCATTGGTTTGGCTCAAAACCAAATTAAGTCCACGGGCACGGGGACCTTAGAGGCTGACGTAATTAGAATGCGCCCGCTCTGAAGGCGCGGAGCGGACTTGCACCTCAGTATCCTGTCGTGTATTTCAAGCTCCCAAGGGACAACCCGAGGAACAAAGTCAACGATGTACGTCTTTTGTCATAGCGTCCACTACAGCCAACGAAATCCTAACATAGCCTTGATGACGGTCGACGTCCTCCCCAATGATGTCCTCCTGGATATATTCGATTTTCACGCTGGCGGAGGTCTAGGAGTTGAGGCGTGGCACACGCTGGTGCATGTATGCCGTCGATGGCGGAACCTCGTGTTTGCGTCGCCACGCCGCCTGGACTCGCAGCTTCTCTGCAAAGACAGAACACCAGTGCGGGAGCTGCTCGGGATTTGGCCAGCGTTTCCTATACAGATACAGAGTTTCGACTCGAAAGTACCGGAGTGTGTGGATAATATCATCGCCGCACTGGAACATCCCGACCGCGTCTTTCGGATCGAGCTCGAGAATGTTACAAATTCGGCCACGGAAAGGTTCTCTGCGGTAATGCAGGTGCCATTCCCGGAGCTGACACATCTGGATATGTGGTCGAACGATGCATCGGTGCCTGTCCTTCCCGAAGCATTCTTGGGTGGATCATCCATCTCGCGTCTACAATTTCTCGGCTTGGAAAGGATTTCATTTCCCTCTGTGGGGAGACTGCTTTTGTCTGCCGGTCACCTTGCCATTCTTTCCTTATGGGAACTTCCTCATTCGGGGTACATTTCACCCGATGCCATGGTCGCCTGCCTGTCCTCGTTGACCAGGCTCGAAATACTTCGCCTTGGATTCCTATCCCCTGAATCTCGCCCCGATCGACCAAGTCCGCCTCCGCCGACACGCGTTATTGTCCCCGTTCTCGCTAAGCTTTCGTTCTATGGCGCTAGCGAGTACCTTGAAGACCTCGTCGCCCAAATCGATGCCCCGTTACTCTCCCACTTCGACATCACTTTCTTCTTGGACCCCATCTTCGACATTCCACATTTCAGCCACTTCCTCGGTCGTGCCACAGGGCTCAACTTCAATGCAGCACGTCTTGTGCTCGACCATTTCTCCATCAAACTCAAGTTCGGCTCCCCACATGCCAGTGGTTCGAAATTGCAAATCCGCTGCCGCAGGATAGACTGGCAGGTTTCATCGATGGCCCTGGTATGCGCCCAGCTTTCACCATTCCTGTCTCATACGGAACAGCTTCACCTCCTTTCCAACTATTTTGCCTTGCACCCGGATCCAGAAGGGAAGGATGACATGGAGTTCACCCAGTTTCTCGAACTTTTCCAGCCATTCTCCGCCTTGCGGAGTCTCTATGTTTCGGACAGCCTTTTGTGGTTTGTTGTACCTGCACTGCAGGAGCTCGCCAGGGATTTGGCCACAGACGTGTTGCCCAACCTACGCGATCTTTTCTTGGAGAGATCGGAGACATTTGCATTTGGATCTACTGGACGGGAAGTCAGACCCCCAGTTTTCACCGCACAGCAGCTCTCAGGTCACCCCATAGCTGTCCACAGCTGGGAAAGGAAGACCAGGGATTGGTAATTCATCGGTACCATGTGCCCTTTATTCCAGCAGTATTTTAGACCCTGCCGAAACCAAAAGTCCTAGCGGGCACGGACAATGAGCATAATGAACATTCATGAGTTGTTCCATGGTCGTTTTATTGTAACTTAGGACAAGGTCTCTCAATGGGTACGTTCTTAGCGTAAAATCAGATTATTTGTATCTTTTCGTCTTAAGGACAAGGACGAGTCTTGGTCGACTTGGTCCGATGTGCGTTCAGAGCCAGCCCGTTCAGAAACCGCGCTTCACGGGGTAAGGTGGCTTATCATCTTTCCATACCCTGTTTTGCCTCGCCAACAATTCTACTGTCGCATCGACAACGTCAGGGCTGCGCAGCGCCCTAAGCCAAGACCTCCCGGGTGGGGTTCTCGTAAGCGTCGATGAAACTCCAATGGTTCGACGAGCTTTGCCCGCAACTCTATGTCGTGATGTGCGCAGAGCGCTCACACGGTGACCATGCGCCAGGCTCCCCGCGAACTCCCCGCATTGTCACCCCGCCACTGGGGCAGCCAGCGCGGGAGCGTGTCGAGCAGCGCCAGGGCCGCAATGTCCGTTGCCGCCGCTATTATATCACCAGCCTCATCCCAAAAAGGCGCCTACGTCGCTTCTGGCCATCCATCGGTGGCGCAAGACGCAGCGCATACACAGTGAGCCTTGTCGCCTCTGAAGGTCCGGGGGTGTTGTGGACCACGACATCACGATTGAGGAGGCCCTCAGTGGTACGGCCGCGCGCACCGGGCCCTCGCACCAGACCGTTAGCGGGGTCAAATACCGCGGGAGACCCTACGGCCGCGAGGTAGTGAGCCTATAGCTAAGAAATTGACTCCTAATATGGACACGTACGGGAAAACCCAACTCGCTCCAGAGCGGTAGATACATCATCATGAGCACAGCGAAGAATGAAAGTCCTGAAGAGAAACCGAAGTATACACGCCCATGAAAAGAGAGACGACTGCCTGTCATGAACATTACCGTACTCAAGAAGTACGCACTCGTGCCAGTGACTGACGCACGAGCACGACACGTCGCGTGGGGGCGTTGGCGCTGCAAATGAGGCGTGGGCACGTTTGCCCAAAAGAGGTAGTCACAGCAAGGATCACAATTCACAACAGCCAACAGCAATAGCCTAGTCTTTCTAGAGCGCTGATGCGCTGATGAGCTCTTACAGGTATGTCTGGTAAAATTGATTTTCAAGCGATTGACCGAAATTCTGACATACTATGGTCGGACCCAAAGACCCATTCGCAGCATACTGTCCACTAGCAGCATCATCCATCGCTCTTCATTTCCTGTGAAACAAGGTCGACGTGCGTCTTCTTTCACACAAGTGTCTGCTATGACCACTGATAAATCTTATGTAGCCCAGGTGACGATCGACACCCTCCCCGACGATGTCCTCCTAGATGCATTCGGTTTCTACGTAGATGGATGCGAGGGGTGGCAAACTCTGGTGCACGTGTGCCGTAGATGGCGAGACCTTGTGTTTGCGTCACCACGCCGCCTGGACCTGCAACTCCTCTGCACAGACAGAAGGCTAGTGAGGGAGATGCTCGGCATTTGGCCAGCGTTGCCCATACGAATACAGAGTCTGCACTCGCATCTGCCGGCGAAGCGTGCCGATAACATCCTTGCCGCACTCGAGCATCGCCATCGCGTCTGCCACATCAAGCTCTGGGATGTTCCGAGTCTGTATGGGAAAGTTTCACTACTGCGATGATGCAAATGCCGTTCCCGGAGCTGACAGTTCTGGAGATTTGGTCGAAGGATAGCTCGATGGCTGTCCTTCCCGATTCATTCTTGGGTGGGTCTGCCCCCCGTCTGCGATCTCTCGTGTTGAACGGTGTTCCTTTTCCTACTCCACGGAAACTACTCCTGTCCGCCAGTCACCTCACCTTTCTTTCCTTATGGTGTCTTCCTCATTCGGGGTACATTTCACCTGATGCGATGGTTGCCTGCTTGTCCTCGTTGACCAGGCTCGAAACACTTTACCTTGGGTTCCGATCCCCTCAATCTCTCCCCAATCGACCAGCTCCGCCTCTGCCGACACGCGTTGTTGTCCCTGTTCTCGCCAGCCTTTTCTTCGATGGCTCCAGAGGGTACCTTGAAGATCTCGTCGCACAAATTGATGCCCCGTTACTCCACCGCTTCGACATGACGTTCTTCGTGGACCCCATCTTTGACATTCCACATTTGAGCCACTTCCTCGGTCGTGCCGAGGGTCTCAACAGCTTCAATGTAGCATGTGTCGAGCTTCGCCATTTCTCCATCAAACTCAAGTTCTACTTGCCACGTTCGAAATTGCAAATCCGCTGGCACGGGATGGATCAGCAGGTTTCGACAATGGCCCTGGTATGCACCCGGCTTTCTCCACTCCTCTCTCGTATAGAACAACTTTACCTCCGCTGCAAATATGTTCCCCCGATTGATCTAGAAGGGAGGGATGACTTGGTGTTCACCCAATTCCTCAAAATTTTCCAATCATTTGCTGCTGTGCAGAGTCTCTACGTGTATGCGGAATGTATGCCGCTCGTTGCACCTGTATTGCAAGGGCTCACTGGGGAAAGGGGCATGAACGTGTTACCTGACCTCCGTGACCTGTTCTTGCCGATATCTGGATCTGAGCAGGAAGTCATACAATCATTTGTTACGGCACGACAACTCTCAGGTCACCTAATAACTGTACACGATTGGAAACGGTAGGACGGGGATTGGTGATCCATATGTACCGTATGCCTTACGTTCCTGTAATATTTACTACCCTCATGGTGGCCTGATTCCAATCTCATATCAATCAAAGGCAATCTGATATGAAGACGGATTTTCGGCGAGGCACTCGGTCTTGATTATATGTGCGCGAATGGCTTGCCATCCGCTCAATGCCCAGCTCCATGCCTATTTCGTGACGTGCCAACCTTGAGCGGCGCTGAGTACTTGAGCTACTTGAGCCTTACATCCTGCTCACCACGTGTCGGTGCGACACCACCCTAGCGCCACGCATGTTCACTTCTTAGTACACACCACGAAAGGGAAAATTGAAATGACCATATCATTAATGTTGTTGAAGAAGAAGTACGCACGAGTAGGTCGAATGCCGCACAACACTTGTTTTGAAACCCGATCCGTCGTGTTCCTCAGTCAACGACATCATAACGGACTGATATCATTACCTGTCATACTCTACACAATGACAAGTTAATTAAGAACAGATTACCTGAAGGAAAAAGGCTATACTCACCCTCAGCCAACGTTATCGTAATGGACTGAGGGAGGAGTTAAGAAGCAAGAAGCGAGCGCGAAGCGCGTCGCCCATCACGTGTTTATGCAAAATGGGTGTCGTCCCTTCTGGGGTCACCTTGGCCTTCTACTCTACCAAGTACTCTATGGTGCGTCGCTAGGCGAATGGTGGCACGCCGACATGTACGAACCAACGGATAAACGAGCGTTGTCATGGTTTTGGGTTGTTCCTAGTATCTGGACGATGTTGGGGATGCTCATTTTGGCTGGGCGGCGTTGGTTTGATGCCAAGCCAAAATAGGCGTCAGAGGCGAGAAATGGACAATTTGCAATAATGGCGTGTGGATCCTACCCTCACAGGTATGTCCGGGAGGTGCGCTTGCACCGCTTCCGAAGTAGCTGACAGAGTCTCATATGCTGCTGTAGTCGTACCCAAGGATCCATTCGCCGCTTAGTCTCCCCACTGTTTAGGAGTATCGGTTGTTGTGTACTTCCCAAGGGACAACCCGAGGAACAGAGTCAACGTACGTCTTTTGGCATAGCGTCCGCTGCAGCTGCCAACAAAATCCTAACGTAGCCCGGGTGACGATCGACGTCCTCCCCGACGATGTCCTCCTGGATATATTCGATTTTCACGTGGACGGAGGTCCGGGAGTCGAGACGTGGCATACGCTGGTGCACGTATGCCGTCGATGGCGGAACCTCGTGTTTGCATCACCACGCCGCCTGGACCTGCAACTTCTCTGCACTGACAGAACACCCGTGAGGGAGATGCTCGACGTCTGGCCAGCGTTTCCTATGCAGATACAGAGTTTGGGCTCGGAATTACCGGAGTGTGTGGACAACATCCTTGCCGCACTGGAGCATCCCGACCGCGTCCTTCGGATCAACCTCCAGAATGTTACCCATTCGGTCATGGAAAGGTTCTCTGCGGTAATGCAGGTGCCATTTCCGGAGCTGAGACATCTAGATATGTGGTCGAACGATGTATCGGATCCTGTCCTTCCTGATGCGTTCTTGGGTGGATCCATCCCGTGTCTGCGATTTCTGTCCTTGGAATGCATATCATTTCCCTCTGTGGGGAGACTGCTTTTGTCTGCCGGTCACCTTGCCATTCTTTCCTTACGTGAGCTCCCTCATTCCGGGTACATTTCACCCGATGCCATGGTCGCCTGCCTGTCCTCGTTGACCAGGCTCGAAACATTTCGCCTTGGATTCCAATCACCTGAATCTCGCCCCGATCGACCAAGTCCGCCTCCGCCGACACGTGTTATTGTCCCCGTCCTCACCAACCTTTCGTTCTATGGCGCTAGCGAGTACCTTGAAGACCTCATCGCCCAAATCGATGCCCCGTTACTCTCCCACTTCGACATCACTTTCTTCATGAATTCCACCTTCGACATACGACATTTCAGCTACTTCCTCGGTCGTGCCACAAGGCTCAACTTCAATGCAGCACGTCTTGTGCTCGACCATTTCTCCATCAAACTCAAGTTCAACTCGCCACATGGTTCGAAATTGCAAATCCGCTGCCTCAGGATAGATTCGCAGGTCTCGTCAATGGTCCTGGTATGCGCCCAGCTTTCGCCTTTCCTGTCTCATACGGAACGTCTTCACCTCCTTTCCGACTATTTTGGCTGGGCTCCACGAGGGAATGATGACATAGAGTTCACCCAGTTTCTCGAACTTTCCGGCCATTCTCCGCCTTGCGGAGTCTCTATGTAACGGAGAGCCTTTTGTGGTTTGTTGTACCTGCACTGCAGGAGCTCGCCGGAGAAAGGGCCACAGACATGTTGCCCAACCTACATGATCTTTTCTTGGAGAGATCCGAGACGTTTGCATTTGGATCTACTAGACGGAAAGTCAGACCGCCAATTTTCGCCACACAGCAGCTCTCAGGTCACCCCATAGTCGTCCACAGTTGGGAAAGGAAGGCTAAGGATTGATAATTCATCGGTATATAGTACTGTACCGTGTGCCTTTCATTCCAGTAGTATTTATACTTACTTATCGGCTAACAACCTGCCGTTGCCATGTTACTTCAGACACTCCTGCGTCGCATGGTTGATCCCAATATTGAACTTGATACGGCAGCCAGAGGGCGGTTCTCAACCATTTTCCGGATACGACATCTCACCTCAATTAAACGCGTTCCAGCAATAAAAATGCAATTAGAAGAAGGACCCTGTCTTGTCTTGTGTTAACCATGCAGTATATGTGCGAATGGTCTGCTGTGTGTTTGGGGACCTGCCAGCCTCCCGTATATAGTAAATTTACAATATAGCCTGGACATGGGTCCCAGTTGTTGGGATCCAAGTACGGCTGAAAAGATGTTGGGCAAGTGGCGGCGTCGCCGCGTCTGTGGCGCACAAGTTTGGAGCTGGTAGTGGCAGTTACATTATCCTTGGCACAGCACAGCCTGAGAATGGTGGACGGTTGGCATCTGCACAAAGAAACCGAAGTATACACGTCCATGAACGAAAAGATGACTACTAGTGTAATAGCAAAAGGGAAAGGGAAGAGGGATGATCACATGACATGCCTAAGCGGAGCCAGTGGCCGGCTCGGCGGGCCGCTCGGCTTGTGGCTCGAACTGCCAGTGAACTGTTCGTCCGAAGACGATTCGTTCGCGGCTCTCTGTCTACTACCGGCAGCAGGATCCACCGTTTTCTATTTCCCTGGAAACAAGGTCGATGTACACAGTGCCCACTCTGACTACCGACAAATCCTACGTAGCCCGGATGACAATTGATGTCCTCCCCGACGATGTCCTCCTAGATGCATTCGGTTTCTACGTAGATGGATACGAGAGGCCACGGTGGCAAACTCTGGTGCACGTGTGTCGTAGATGGCGGAACCTCGTGTTCGCATCACCACGCCGCCTGGGTCTGCAACTCCTCTGCACACACAAAACACCCGTGAGGGAGATGCTCGATGTCTGGCCAGCGTTTCCTATGCAGATACAGTGTTCCGGCTCGTGGCCGGGATTTCCGGTGTGGATGACATCGTTGCGGCACTGGAGCATCCCGACCGCGTCCTTCGGATCAACCTCCAGAATGTCACCCATTCGGCGATGGAAAGGTTCTCTGCGATACTGCAGGTGCCATTCCCGGAGCTGACATATCTGGAAATGTCGTCGACCATTACATCGTTGCCTATCCTTCCCGATGCATTCTTGGGTGGGTCCATCCTGCGTCTCCGGTATCTCAGCTTGGAAAGGATTTCACTTCCCTCAGCGAGGGGACTACTTTTGTCTGCCGGTCACCTTACCTTTCTTTCCTTATGGGAACTCCCTCATTCGGAGTATCTCTCACTCGATGTGATGGTCGCCTGCCTGCCCTCGTTGGCCAGCCTCGAACACTTCGCCTTGGATTCCGTCTCCCTGAATCTCGCCCCTATCGACCAAGTCTGCCTCCGCCGACACGCGTCATTGTCCCTGCTCTCACCAGCCTTTCCTTCCGTGGCTCTAGGGAGTACCTTGAAGGTCTCGTCGCCAAATTGATACCCCCTCACTCCATCACTTCGACATGCATTCTTCATGGACTTCAACTTCGACGTTCCACATTTCAGCCACTTCCTTGGTCGTGCCTCAGGGCTCAACGCCCTCAACTTCGATGCAGCACGTGTCGTGCTTGGCCATTCCTCCATCAAACTCAAGTTCCACTCGCCCCATGGTTCGAAATTGCAAATCCACTGCCGTAGGGTAGATTGGCAGGTTTCGTCGATGGCCCTGATATGCAGCCAGCTTTTGCCTCTCCTATCTCATACGGAACAGCTCCACCTCCTTTCTGACTATGGGGGCTCGACTCCACAAGGGGAAGATAATATGGAGTTCACCCAATTTCTTGAACTTTTCCGGCCATTCTCCGCCTTGCGGAGTCTCTATATTACGAAGAGCCTTTTACCGTTTGTTGTACCTGCACTGCAGGAGCTCGCCGGGGAAAGGGCCACAGACATGTTGCCCAACCTACGCGATCTTTTCTTGGAGAGATCAGAGACACTTGGATATGACGGGAAGCCACACCGCCAGTTTTCGCCACTCAGCAGCTCTCAGGTCACCCCATAGCTATCCACAGTTGGGCCCGGGCGAGGGAGGACGGGTGGTGATTCATTAGTACCATGTGCCACTCATTCCAGTAGTATTTACTGCATCGCTGTGGCTGATCCCAGCATTGATAACATCTCAACCATTTTTCAGCATGCGACATCTCATATCAGTTGCAATTGAACGTGTTCGAGCAATGAAAATGGAATTTGAACGAAGGGATCCGGGCTTGACTGTGCAGTACATGCGCGAATTGTCCGCTGTCTGCCTAACGCTCAAGCTCCTTATTTTGGGAACCTGCCCGCCTCGTGCTTGCTTCCTTCTCCCCGCCAGTGGGTAGGAGATCCCCCCTGCGGACCAGCACTCGGCATGACATGATATCAGGCTATCGCCTGAGACTTCAAAGGAGAGGGATGGCCTCGAACATTCCAGGGAAGGGGTGGCATATGGCTTGAACACAATGAGTTTCAAATGCCGCTGAAATGCGAGTGTATGAAAAGGATATGGGGTCCTATTACAAGAATGAGATGTTGTCCTGAGAGTAAATTAAGGGAGGGCAGAGGCGCAGCTTTTGCATGTCAGTTTGGCACAGAATGCCAAAGGTAAGGCCAGAAGAAGGCTGAGGGCGTTACTGTAATCGCGAAAAATGAGACTTCGACAACACGCGAGGAGTGAGGGCGACGACAACGAATTGCACAAGATTCTATATAGGGCGGTTTTGTACATGCGCAGTATGCCTATAAGAAAACTGTCTGGAACCCAAGTAGCGAGAGAGGCCGCAGAGAAACCAGCCCGGGAAATAATGTCGAGCGAGGATTCGAGGATTGGGATGGAAAAATTGCATGGCGGCCCGGGATTGTAATCATGAGGTGGGAGGTGCTAAGGGGAGGAAGCCATGCGAATACGAGTCGAACAGAAATCAAGAGAGCAAAGATGCGGTGAGGCGAATCACACAGTCTGATGAAGCAAAGGCAAAGGCCAATTGTGGATTGTGTTGCATCAACTGGGTTACAAAACAGACCGTGGGAGAGTGTGTCAACCGTGCGTCGCCCTCCCTCAACACAGGTGAGGGTGAGGAGAACTACAGATGTCGCTCAGATCATCGACAAGGACTCTAGACCACATCGTCCACCTCACCCCTCCTGGAACAATCCACGACACCGCCGAACAGTTCCGGCAACTCGGATTCAAGTTAGTGCTTATCGATCCGCTAATCATTAATCACTAAATGACCCCACCAATCACGATCAACGGTCACACATCCAAGTGTCATTGCAGGCGGCACGCATGCCTCAGGACTAACCGCCAATTCACTCATCGTGAGCTTCAGTCCCACACGCACCGTCTTTTTTTGATCCGCAAATAAATACCACCAGATCATGCCCGACGGCGCGTACCTCGAGCTGATCTCCTTCACACACCCCGAGTCGCACTACCCGCCCTCCAGCCCATCCCACGACGCGCGCCGCCGCCAGCCCTGGGCCAACAAACACAGCGGCTGGGTCGCCTCCGCGTTTCTCGGCCGCACCACCACCGGCACCACCGCCCCGCCGCTCTCCGTGCTCCTGAACCAGCGCCTCGAGCGCGCGGGCTGCACCACGCGCTACGCGCCCGAGGAAGCGGGCGGCCGCAGACGTCCGGACGGCGTCGAGCTCAGGTGGGAGATTACGCCGCCTGCGCGGTGGGCGGAGAGGGAAGGCGGCACGCGCCTGCCGTTCTTCTGCGGCGACGTGACGCCGCGCGAGTTGCGGGTACGTTGCGCGCGCATGCGCATGACTAGCTTTTGTTTTTTTCCTTTCACTTTCACTTTCACTTTTCCCTTCCTCGATCCCTCCACGTTTGCGAGATATCATGATCTTGTTTGTTTATCTGCGAAACTTGACGTGACGAGACGACTGACGTGGACTCACTCGCTGGACCGCCGCTCCGCTCCATCAAACTTGAACAGGTGCCGGCGCACCCTTCGTCCAACACCGTCCACCCGAACGGCGCGCTGGGCATCGCGCACCTCCGCGTGCTCGCGCCGCCCAGCGTATTCGGCCCAGTCGCAAACGAACTGGCCGCGATCGTGGGCGAGCCGCCGATCGAGAAGTCGGCGAGCGAGTTTGTGTGGCTGCTCGAGTTGCCCGGCACGGTGGCGCGTAAGTGGCATCCGCAGCTGCTGCTGTGCGAACCGGACATCGACGACGAGGAGGAACTGCAGTTTGTGCAGACGCACGGCGCGGGGCTGTTTGAAGTCGGCGTGCGTGTTGACGAAAGTGGTGGGAAGCAAGGCTGGTCCGAGACGCCGTTTGGAAGAGTGGCCTGGATACCCGTGTAGTACGCCATGGACCTCGTCTCCATTTTCACTCTATGCATCCCCTTCCCTCTGTCTTACCCTAGCTACCGAACTCGGATTTTTCCATAGACGTATCGGTCCTTCCTTGCGCTCTGCGTGCCAACCTCAATGGAGGCCTCAGGATCACATATCTGTTACAACTTTTCACAACTTTTCGTCGATGCATCCGGTCCATTTGAGGAGTCCATGAATCGTGATACTCTTGTGCTGGACTATCGATATGCGATTCCGTAACAGTCGAAGAAACACATCAGAATGGCACTAGTTGATATGTTATTCCCTCGATGCCACAGGTCAGCTAGAAGAAAATATCGGTCTGGTACACAACGCCGCAGCTGGCCATGTCAGTATCTTATGTCGAGAGATGCCGTATGCCAATTTTCAGCCCTACATCTCTAATTGCCTGGCCCCGACAAAAAGTGATACACATCATGAAGAACGTTGGTTGGTCGCTTGCACAGGGTGTCGAACCCATGACGGGATCACACAACGACGCGGAGCAGTTCTACCCAAACACCAGCGCAATTCACCTAGGTGAGTTTCAACCTCACAAGGATGGATCGCACCATGACTTCCTAGACCATGACTGCCCCCGGTTGCCGCTCCAAGAGGTGTAGGTGATCCATTCCGCACGCTCCGCGCTCCCAATCACGAACGAGCCTATACTTCCTGTTCGCCGTGCAACCCTCGACGTCACAAACAGCTGGAGGAGCTGGTGGTTTTGACCGTTGCTCCTGCTCCTCCATGTTGGTGTCCCCGTCGGCGTCGAGCGCTGGCTGGTGGGACGCCGGTAGTAACGATGTGGGCACGGAAAAGGAGAGAAGCATCTTGTCCCCAGGGGGCGCGTCGGGGGAGGGCCTCAGGGTCGAGATCCATCGATACCGCGTTGGGACGACCTCGACCACTGGCACCACTGGCGCCACTGCAGTCTCACCACTCTCCTCTTCGTCGACTTCGCCCTCTGCCGGTGTGCCATTGCCGGTGTGGGTTGCAGGCGTGCGGTCTTCAGCACTGGCGAGCGGGTTGCGCCTGTTTCGTGTACCAGATTTCTTCTTCAGGAGACGGTTGATTGTCTCGGCCTTGTAGGAGACGCATGCTTCAGACGGGACGGGAGAGCGGTAGGGAACTAAAGGAGGACTATATGCGCACCTTTTCATCTTCCAGCTTTTTCTCGGAGAGGTGTTTTCGTTTACGCGCCGTCTCTTCGCGTCTGAGTGCGATTTCGGCCTCGTTCAGCTGTTTTTTCTTTCGTGATGTTTCGTCTATGGACCCAGTAGTGCGTGGTGTCAGAAAGGTCCACCCTGTGATACTCGTCGATACTGTGAATGAAAGGGCGCACCCAGTGAAACGTGAGATGACCCAACGACGCTCGCCAGTACGGCTTGGCGTGTAGTCAGAGGTCGTTTTCCGTCACGAGGCTGCTCGTCATCGTCGTCCTCAGACTCGATGCCACTGTCGAGGTCTTTGTCCTTGTGGACGGCACGGCGCACGCGAGGGGGCTTCTGAGGTTGTGTGGGGAGCTTGAGCGTGATCTTCAGCCGCGACGAGCGGGAGGGCGTAGTCTGCACTGGTGCTGGGGAGGCAGAGGGCGAAGACAGCTCGTCCAATCCGACTGTTGAAAAAAGAGAGCAGGTAAAACATCGGGTGCGGATGGGGCGAACGGGCTGCACTGCGCACCTCCCGCACCGCGTCGCCGTCGCCGTCGTCTGCGGGTTCCTCGTCCTCTTCTTCCTCCTCAGGTTCGTCCGCTTCTTCACCTTCCTCGTCTACTTCGTCCCATCGTCGCCCTCCTCCTCCTCTTCCTCTCCTTCGCCCTCACCCTCGGGTTCAGCCTCCTCTTCCTCTTCTTCCAGCTCTACTTCCGGCTCTTCCTCAACGTCGGGAGCGATAGAAAGCGCCTCGGACTCGCTTTCTGGGTCCACCGAGACATCGGAATGTATGATGTTTCTAGGCATGAGATGAAATGGACGTGCGACCAATTGGGCAGCTTGTGGCGGCGTTGAAGAGTACAAATATGTGGGAAACTCACTTGCGCGACGCGGTGCAGCTCAGCTTTTTCTCTACTGTAGTACCACCGATCCCGTCGCGTTGTTGTTGGTTCCTCACATCGTATCAATCCTTTTCATGGACCGTATTTCCAAGACTCATAAACTTATACACTATTCTCGGAGAGACGAGCCTGTCTTCATCAATTATGAAATCGATGAAGACTGCTTCGTCCTCGATTTTGCTTATGGGTCGTCTCGATCGTTCCGTATCTTGATTATATACGGATCTACGAATATTGCAACAAGCACTGCGAGGATACGGGGAAAAATCGGGATCGTGTGCAAGAAGTCGTCTTCGAAGCACCCCGCGGGAGTAACTGCGTTCCATTCATCTGGTGTCGTTTGCTGGTGTCGTTTGCGTCGGCGAATGCCCAGATATGAGCATTTACCAATGCAAACGACACTCTTGAGGCCGTTACTTCCTCTCTACAGTGTCATCCACCCGTGGCGAAGTGACATAGATAGTGAAGAGGGACCCTCTTCACTATCTATGTCACTTCGCCACAACAGGTTCGATGGCACGATCTGATCACATTATTCGGTCAGTACCGTCGCATTCCCCGTATCTGCATGGACTTTCGGGCGACCGGGCTGCTTATCCAAACATCAGAACAACTCTAGGAGATGCAATTCAGAACTTCGCAGTTTGGACGCTGCGCGACCACATTTCAAAGGTCACACGGCTTTTCATTCACTGAGTTCTCTCTCGTACATGGTCAAACGCACGGACTTGCACGACCTTCGTGCGATGGCGGTTATACCCGCCGCGTGTTCCGTTGAGATAAAGCTCGAAGTCGCAAGTTCGGATGCTGCGGCACGCAGAGCAGATACGGCTGTATGGCAACTTGGCAAACACGGATGCCATCAAGACGTCCGCGACGGCTGGCCTTGCATTTGAATCGTTGGCACAGTCGATGCCTCAGCGCAGGGCCGCGCTCGAGCTTGTTCCCGTGCGGAGCGGGCATCGGGCCCAGGAAAGTCCTTGACAAGGGTGAGGTTGTTCTCGGCGCCCGAAGGACCCTGATAGGGATTGACAGGGAGAAAGGCATTGATAAGATAGGTATGGTCACGTGTAATGGGTCAGACAAAAAAGGAACGCGCGCCTTGGCCGTAGCCAGGGCCCGCCACCACTTGTGCCAACTTGGAAGTGGTTAATTGTGTGCCGCCGTCCCCGCCTCTAAAGCGCAAAGTATCTTACGATTGCACCGCGATCCACAACATATTGTCTTCCGTGTCTTATTGTTAACGTCCGTCTTTATATCTCATCGTTGCCCGGCACGTAGCTCACTAATGACTCTCGCCAGAACTCTCTCGACCTTGTGCGACGATGCGGGCGCGGGGCGCTCCGGTGTCGTAAGTCTTATCTTCTCATTGCCATAGGAGATCTTTTCCACGTGGATAACGATAACTTAGGTAGCATATTCGCAATCGACTGCGCTCTGGAACGAGGGACACGCCACTCTTCTAGCAACCAAGTGGTATGACCACAAGAAACTTGCCGAGCTGGGCGAGTCCGAGGGTACATTTTTCAGACGATATCCGAATATCTGAGACTGATGTCTTCCAGGTCTTGTTTACAAAAAGGGCCCGTTTTCGGCCACCGAAGAACAGAGTATCAAGAGTGCCATTGAGCAGTATCGTGTTGTGAGTGGCTCTCGGAGTGTCTCGTTGACACCGAGGTCTTGCTGAGTCACCTGCGCCCTCCTCCAGGAGCACGCGCTTACGGAAGATGATATGTATAACCTGATATTCACCAAGCAGAAGGGCAGTACATTTTGGCAAGACGTGGGTGAGTGAATGGGCTCGGCCGCCTGCGTACAACAGATCGTTCCTCAATAAGCGCCGGTCGGGGTAGCACGTTCGGTTCCTATGCGACCTATCAAGAACGTTTTTGTTCACGTTCGTCGCGCTTGGGAGCGCACGGTGAACCAGGGGCGATGGGCAGGTCATGAGGACGAAGGGCTGGAACGGTACGTGGACCCACGGACTTTGCATTACTGGTGATCGATTGATCATCTGGGTCTTACAATCCCTAGAGCCATCCGAGAGCTCGGTCACTCGTGGGATGCGATATCCAAACGGCTTGGACGATCCCCAGCCAATTGCCGGGACCGTTACCGGAATCATCTCGCACATCGCAGTGAGCGACGGACAGGTGAACTTGGCCCGTGATGAATAACGTGAGACGTCTGTACTGACGTCGTGCACATAGGTGCTTGGTCTCCTGAGGAAGTTCAGGAACTGACCGCAATCGTCAGATCCATGATTTCCCAGCAAGGAGGTAACGCGTCAGGGATATCTTGGGCGGACATCGCGGCGCGGATGGGACACAAGCGGAACGGTCAGCAATGTCGGAACAAATGGTACAACATGTTCCCCTCGTCCCATTTAAATATATATGAAAATGACATTCCTCGGCTTCTGCTCCTCACATCTCTCAGGGTACAGTCGTTGCACGGTCGCGATGAACACTCTCGACTAGACTGGTACACAGTAGACACGTTCATCTTCATGCACAAGTAAGCGATCCCTTTTTTCGCACAACGGCGGACCGGGAGAACCACTCTCCCACTCACTAAAGACCGGGATTGGCACGACCATGATCAACCCATTTTAGAGTCACGTCGCTCTCCGTTCTTGACGAGAGCGAGATCATTTGGAGCAAGTTCCCCGACCCGGGCTGGAACCGGTGGTCGTCGTATCAGCTCCGGCGCAAGTGGCGAGCGCTGAAGCGTTCGGTCCCCGGCCATGAAAACATGGCGCCCCGAGGTGAGCATCATCGCCCCTCGACAGGACCGTGCCCCCCTCCCTCAATTCGGACATTGTAGAAATCGCCCAAGCTGTGCTGCAGCTGCAGCAGCAGTCTGCTGCGGAGCCATGTAATTGACGTTGGGTTTGTATTCTAATCTGCTGCATGTGGTGTCGGGCTGGTATATCGTTAGTCCAGATTATGTTTCAGTATAATTTCGGTTATTTATCAGGGGGGTGATCTTCGCATCAGGCACAGGAGGCCATATCATGTGTGAATTGTTTAGCTTATAAGCCATCTACATTCTTTCAGGGGCCATTTCCCATTTTCCGTCACGCACTCATGGGTGTTCCGAATTGCCCGGAAACCTGTTCAGTTTCAAAGAGTGTTAAGAACATCCTTAGCGTAAGTTCACTGGCAGAGCCTCGACGCGCATAAATGTCACGGTATCCTGCACCTGCACCTGCACCTCCATCGCCCAAGACCCAAAAACTGGATGACGACAGCGCCCACAGGGCCAAGAAGTTTATCTCTCCTCTCATTCATTACTCTTCATCAGCAGCTCACACACCCCTACAGCACCAACTTTGTTACGGCGCGAAACTGATAGCATAATCTAAAAACTCCATTGATGTCGATCAATCGATATCGTTAATTCGTTACATATAACACTGACCACTCAATCGCACGCGGGGGCTGCTACCCTATTGTGCCGCGACATTGCCGTAAATCAATCAGCTTCTTGCCCCTGAAATCGCAAGCATCCCGTCCCATCCATGACGAACCGTGGGTGGACATTGCGCAATCGCAATTGTTCACTGGCAGGCCGTTTAGGCCTGACCACTCTGTTGTTCCCGAGTCGACAATAAATTCTTGTGCCGCCGCCGCCGCTGCTGCCACACTAGCACTAGTACGTACTAGTACATACATCCACCACGGCGCAGTCGCGGTGGAAACACATAGACAAACTTGGCAAGTAAGCAAGCTACGCATCCCCGGCCATCAACAGTTCAACACCACCACCCATCAGCGCCCCCCGGGCCCAGAGATCGCCCAAATTTCCGACTTGTCGGAATTTATCGCTGATCAACAACTAGTACTGTACTGTTACTTGTAGTGCAGTGCAGTGCGTGCCTCCAAACAGGGCTCGGTCGGAGATTCGGAATGCGGAACAGATTCGAACTTCGAATTTCGAACTCAAACTCGCTATTTATCAGCAGCCAACGGCCGTTGCCGCGAGCGCGAATGGCTCTTGCCCCTGCGAGCTGGTCCCGAATCGAATCAGAATCAATCAAAAGAAGAAGAGAACCATATGGCAGAACCATGTGGATGTCTCCTTGTGCTTCGGCGATATTAATCTGGCTCGTGGGACCAGCCAGGTGGGGGCGGGCGTGTCAATTCAGCCCGAGCCGACTGACATGTATGCACGTTTATGAACGAAACCCCATCAGTCAGCGTCCCATCGTTCCATCAGCCACGAGGGCCCGGGGGAGACCTCATATGAGGTACTACGGGCGTCGTGCTCGTTGCGCATCTGTCGTGCCCTGGGGGCTGTGCTTCGCCCCCCTCTCGCTCCACTCCCGCTGCGGGGCTTTCCCCGCGCCTTAGGATGGGCGTTTGATCATAGCAACTGTCCGCGCCACTCCCTGTTCTCTTGATGGGCGCGTAACGCCGGCCGCTCTTACCGCTGGGCATCATGTTCCTTCCCAGCGAGCGATGGCGTTGCGGGCGGGGAAAGCTCGCGAGCAGTGGCAGAGTGGACGTAAATAGTGGCACATAAAGCTTAAGCTACAGGGCGATATATGTATATATATGCGGTCGAGGGTATGCAATTGAAAGAGTGTGTAATTCCATGTGGTGTGTGTGTGCAAGTAGAATGCTGAATTGAATGTGTAAGAATACGATTGTGGTGTGGTAGTCTCGGTCAGCGCGACACGCCTCGTTTTCTGCACCTCGTCCCGTCCAAGGTAGCTCGGTTCCGGCCAACACCGATAGAGAGTGCATAGACCTGCGATCAGTGCGATACCCGTGACAATGTCTATCTATTTATTTCAAGTACGTTGACGTCATGATGTTCGGCAGCGTGATAACCCATCGTCATAGCAAAATATACCTTTTGCTGATCTGATCCGAGGCCCTCCAGGAGGAACCTTCATCGTCGCGCACCACCGCCCAGATCTAAGTAGGATTGACCATCCCCACGGTCAGCAACGCGAGATCGGGACGGGGAGCCGAGAGTGCGCGGGATCAACGCACCCACGGGCGACCGGAAGCTTGTCTTTGGCCGCGAGATATTCGTAGCGGGGTTGTTGAACCTGTCCATGCTGTTCAACGACGGCATCGCGGCTAACGGCGATGGGTGATTGTCGACGGAGGGCCGGCGGCGGTTCGGTATGAGACGGATGGGCTCCTTCGGCGGCAGTGGCGGTGGCGGAGTGGGCGGAGCGTGGACAAGCGGCAGAGGCGAGTGGGTAGTCCCTCGGAACGGCATTGATGACGGAAGGGCCGCAGGATTGTGGTACAGAGAAGAGGGCGAAGCGGCCTTGCTGTCTCCTGGCGCATCTTCGGGGTCATACGTCCCATAAAGCTCCTGCTCTTGTGAAACAAAGGTAAGGTGATTTCGCGAGCCAAAGAAACCGCGGCTCCGAATTCCCGCATCCTGTGCAGCTATCTCGTTCTCTATAGACCGTGGGAAGAATATCTATGTTGGGTCGGGCGTGAGGAAGAAGGGTAGAGTCAGGGAAGAGGAAGCGACCGCACCACAAGCGTAATTCCAGACGACACAACAACGCCAAACCCGGAAAGTATAGCGAGGAACTCTGCGGATCATCTTATCAATGCCCCATCTTCGACTTCCAGGATCAATTTAGTCACGTACCCGATGAAAAACTGTCACAAGAGGGGAGGCGATCAGCGAGACAAACGGGGTGCTATGAGGGCTATACATACAATGCCTCGTTAATGTGATGGTGGGGTCGAAGACCATCAATCGACAGGATTAAAACAGGTAATGCGAACAGAAGGCGAAAGATGACGCGGATGGTCTAAAGGGGTGATATTTGAGATGGCGGGCCGAGATACGCCAGAACGTGATACATACATTGAGCTCGTGAAACTTGGTGAGACGAATAATGGTGTTCATGTCAACGCCTTCTTTTCTCTGGGAAGCACTCAGTCACGATAGAGAGAGGGATTTCCGGCACTGTGGACTCACCAATCCGCCAAGGAACGGCTGGAAGAGATACCTACGGGCGGGAGCTGAATACAATGCCCGGACCAGCGGGGGATAGGAAAAACTTACAGCACGGGAAGGAAGCACAACGTGAGCAAGAGGCTCCCCAGGCCACCTCCGAGAAACGTATAAGCCTCGCACTTTTGATAGCCGAAGTCAGAACGGGGTTTCTGCACAAAATTCCCGCGGTGGATGACACCGTACCTTGAGAGGATCCGAATGGGTTGCAATTGTCACGACTGGCATGTAGATGATCGCGATGCCCGAGCCAACCACCCACGTTTTGAAATACGGACTGTGGAACCAGTCCTTCTGCGTCGGCCTCGCATTGACGACGAATAACCAAAAACAGAGCTCTGCCACACGCGCGAGCGTTGGTACCGAAAATGAAGATCTAAAACTCGTGGACATGGCTCACCTTCGAGGTGGGTGACCCTAGACGGATGATGCGACGGTAAATAAGCCAGTTCAATCTCAGTTCGAAGTACGGACGACCCACATTTCAAGCGCCCAACCAAAGGCCAGGCACAAATACAAGGGTAAGATGGCGTTTCTATGAGCAGTTGTCCATAGTTGATGCGGGTTAGGAATGACTGCGACGGGTGAGTGAGTGGCCGAGACGGAGGGTTACGGGTAGGCGTACCACCAATACCGGGTAAGATAATGAAACCTTCCTTGTATTTGATGATACAGAAGCCGACGGCATACGTGAATATCAGGGGTATGCTCAACAGATAAGAGTACTGGTGTGTCGGTCAGAGATGGACTGTGTTAGTCGTAACGAGCATCGTCACGAACTGTCATGACACGCTTGAAAGTTCCTTGCGTGCCCTGGTTCCACCTGATAACATAATCAGAACGATGTGGGCCAGCCGATGCGAAGGACGGATGCGCTCACCGTAAGCATCGGAAGCGATCGAAGCACCACAAGTGATATATTAGAAACATTTCCAGCTGAAAAAATTAAGAGCAGCGCGTTGGTCAGGCGCGTTCCGAAAGCAGGGTATCACGACATACCAGACAAGAAAGCATGGACCAGACGAGGTAGGTGGCGGGCGTCGAGTGGGACATGATTGCTGACCGCCTGCAGCGGGGAATGGCGCTCGAACTTGGGAGGCAGGAGGGAGGGAACGGGCGGTATGGAGCCCGGGAGCGATCGTGTTTTATTATAAAAATATAAAGGATCCGTTCTCTGTTCTGCTCGCCCATCAATGGACCGCATGGTCAGCGAGTCCTGATATTATTCAGGCCTGAATCTGGGATCCAGCGTGCGCCTAAACCACGGCGTGAGACGGAAAGGACCGGGGTGACGGGAAAATGGAAGGCGTAATAAGCGGCTGAACGAACCAGGGCTGTGGGATCTTTGATAGAACGGGGCCCGTATTCGTTTCTGCCCATTGATCTTGTTGATGACCGTGATGGTTCGTACTGTAGAGAAATTGACTCTGCTTCGCACTCCCACGGTTCGACGCCGCGCACTGATAGATGATCGTGATAACGATGCAGCAAACCATTTCCACATCGTCGCTGAACATTGTTAGAGACTTTTTCGTTGCTTCCAAGACTTTCGCTGCTGTGTCTTTTTTTTCCTCCATTTTTTCATTGGCATGTCAACGGACTGGCTGGGTCCGGTAGAACCTAGGGCCGGACGAGCCGAGCGAGTTTGTCGGTGCCCGAAAAGGAAAACACTGCAACCCGGAGTCTCCGACTCGGATTTCCACAAGCCCGTTCAAATTTTCCGCGCAGCGCGCCTTTCCACACTCGTACTGATTGCAATGGACACCTCCACGCCGTCCCCCGATGATACAGAAGACCTCCTTCTCTCTTGTCGCCACGGAGACCTAGACGACGTCAAATCGTTCATCGTCCGTTTCGGCACAGCCCCCGTCGGCGCAGCCCACGACGAGAACGGGAACACCGTCCTCCACATGGCATCCGCCAATGGCCACACCGGTGCGTCTGCCCGCCCACACACACTCCCCCCTTCCCTCCTCCCTGGACACCCGAACGGCACGCCGATCCTCGGAAGAGCGCCGCAGAGCTCCTCCTCGACGTCCTGCTCCCCATCGTACCGCCATCGCTACTGTCCGCGCAGAACCGCGCGGGCTCGACGGCCCTCCACTGGGCCGCGCTCAACTCGCAGCTCGCCGCCGCCCGCGCACTCGTAGAGTTCCCCGGCGGGCCCGGGATCGACTTGATCGACGTCAGGAATGCCGCGGGGCGCTCGCCGCTCGGCGAGGCGGAGGCCGCGGGATGGGACGAGGGCGCGAAGTGGATGGCTGAGGTGATGAGGTTGGACGTGGGCGACGGGGCGAGTAGAGCGGGAGCCGAGGATGGTGCCGCGGTGGGCGAGGACGAGGAATCCGCGGACTTCCAGGTTGGTGGTTCACAGGACGCCGATGGTCGCATATCTCCCGCCGCAGTTGGGGAGGCTGGTGGTCACGACACGGGCGCACCGTCCGCATGATTGATTTACTCGTGAGCTTTTCGCCGTGCTACCGACCATCCTCCCTAATTATAGATTACAATTTAGCGCGAAGTGAAGAAACGGTGAAATCACATGGTCAACACCTGCAAGAAGCAGGCAGAATTAAAGATTCGTTAGGCTACCATTTTCTTTTTTTAACTACGCGTGTTCTCTCTGTTGTAACTTGTAACCCCGCGTGAACTCGTGAATCCAGTCATTATCAGGCCGCCTGCTGACGAATGCCAGGATCCATTTTTTATGGCGCTCCTGCTTCCTCGGCCTGTCTACTTCCTCCTATTCGGCATCGCAGTGTGTCCTATGGCAACCGGAGCTTGTATTGGCACCAACCCTGCGTCTTAGAGGATGTTCGAGGACAACTGCCATACTGCCAATACGTAAGAACGGACGTCTCATATACTGTTCGCTGATCTCTACGTGTGGCGAAAGACCCTGTAAGAGTATGGTTCCTGTTCCTGTTCCTGTTCTCGTTTCTGTTTATGCGGGTCCCATCTATACCGATTTATAGTGATATGGGTGGTTTGATACAATATAGTGATGACCCATGTGTCGTCGGAGGTCAAGTCGGGAGGCGTGGGACAATTGTCACGCGGCCACGGCTGAAACGACACGGTTGTTGCGTCGCGGTAAGTAATTGAGACACAGATACTCGCGGTTTTTGCGAGGTCTGGGGCTTGCAAGACCGACCTCCGATCTAATATCTGGGAATCTATTCCGCCGCGTGAGAATTCTTTTAAAAATTTGAGACTCATGGACCTGGGCCTCTCTCGACCTCGCCCTCGCCCTCGTGGTTCGACAGCTGAGTCGTGCGACGGCCCGGGTGCGAGGTCCCCGACGACAATTGAAGATCCCTCCATGGCTAGGTATTGAGGAGAGGTCGGCTGAATGGCCGTCGCCATGCGCACAAGCACTCGGCCAGCTCATTGTTCTGCGATCACAAAGTTGATGGGCATCAAGTTGATCGATCCATGCAAACACGGTGGCGTAGCGGAAGCGTATTATAATAAAGCTCTCGTCACGTGCAGCTGCGGCGGATGGTCAGATGGCCCGACAACGATATGTTCACATCCATCCACACCCTCTCCCCACACCCCGGCACCTCATCTGGGCCCTGTCAACATACAACATCCACAATTGGTCTGCCCTCCGTTGTTCAAACCCGTATAAAGGTACGTAGCGTCCTGCAGCGTCCAACGAATCCATCTTTCTCGGCTAATCGATTCCAGGCACAGTAATGTCTGATCTTGCCTCGCCACCTGGAGCTCAACTTTTGGCGCTCACCCTCGCCCGGGCGCTCAATTCGGAGCTGCCAAATACTAGAGAAACCTGCCTGCGTCATGCCTCGAGCGCTGCGCTGGCGAGTGAGGTCCGTCTTTCTCTAGTGTGACATCGCGAGGCAGATCGGGCGGCTCACGTGCGCGTTTATTCTGTTAGCTTGCGGAAGCAGAATCCCTGGTCGAAGGCATCTTGGGCGAGATCTACATCCTGAGGAGTTTCCTGCGCCCCATCAACCGTCTCCCACCCGAACTCCTCGCCCACATCTTTGGCTTCCTCGGTGCTGGTTGTTTCGTCGTTCCCGCGTCGCACGTCTGCCAGAGGTGGAGAAACATCGCCCTGAGCATTCCTGCGCTTTGGACCGTCATCCGCGAGGACGACGATGTCTTCGCGGCGAAGTGTTTTATGGAACGCTCGAAGAACATGATGCTCGACGTCTCCTTCGTGATCGACATGCGCGGAAAAGGCTTCCGGGAATTCCAGTTCGTGGTGGCACCGTATGCCTCGCGAATCAAGCGTCTACATGTCGAGGTCTACGGCGATCGCGTGTACGACTTTTACTGCTTGCTCGCCGCGCGTGACTTTGAGATGCCCGCACTCGAACACTTCTCGATCCGGATGATAGAGTACGGATTCCAAGACGACAGTCGCGATGGCCCCTGCAAGAAGGCCCCTTCTTCCGCGCATCGGAACCCCTCAAGCGACTGACGTTCAGAGCCGCTTTGCCCCTCAAATCCCAGTTCTCACCCGCCATACGATCGCTCACCCTAGCAGAGAGAGTATTCGATCTGGATGCCCTCCTTGGCTGCCTCCAAGCCGCCCCAAACCTAGAATACCTCGCCTGTCTGAATTCGGTGCCACACACGTTCGAGTGCACGTCCCGCTCCCAGGTGTCGTTGAACCGGCTCCGCGAGCTCCACTGGTTCCAGCTCTGGGTCTTCGACAACATCCTCGGCACCGTCAAGCTCTTCGAGCACCTCGACATGCCGAATCTAGACACCACCCAATTCGTGCTCCTCCTCGACCCGACGAGGTACGCCTACTCAGACCTGTACGCCCCCTGCCACCGCTCCGTCTCCCTCTTCCGCACCGTCACCGAGCTCCACCTAGAAGCGTCCCACTTCACGCCGGGCAAGCCCGCCCGCAACAACATCATCTTCCACGGGCGCCACGACCACGAGACGCTCTTCAGCGTGCGCGTCCAGCGCGCCACCCTCGCCGCGTTCTGCGCGCTCGACGACGGCATCTTCCTCGCTTCCTCGCTCCACGTCGACCCCGCCCACATCACCCACCTCACCCTCACGAGCGTGTTCCCCTACAGCTGGGCCCGCTTCTTCCGCACCGCATGGACGCGCTTCTTCCGCACCCTCCCAGCCATCAGAGTCCTCCGTCTCTGCACCAGCAAGCCCCTCGACATCATCGCAGCCCTCGCCGCCACAGACGAGCTTGCGGCGCCCGCGCCCGCGGCCCTCGCCCTCCCGGACCTGCGCGTCCTCCACCTCTTCGCCCGCAACAAATACGCCCGCGCCGCCCGCACCACCGCCGCGCCGGCCGAGGCCGCCGGGAACATGTGGGACGGCGACGCGGGAGAGACCTTCGTCCGCTTCCTCCAGCGCCGCGCGGACCTCGGCGCGCGCATCGAGACCCTCGTCTGCTCCGCCGAGAGCGCCGCCGCGATCCCGCCCGCGGCGCTTGCGCTCGTCGACGCGGTCGAGCCGGCCGCGCCGGGCGCATGGGCCGAGCCGGCGTTTCCGAGGCGCATGATCCCGCTGCTCGAGGAGCACCTCAATTGAGCTGCGTGCTCACCCTTGTAACTTTATTTTTTTTACCATATAGGGATGTGGACTACACGCAGGCAATTTTTTTTTTTCTCCTTGGGGCCACTTTCCTGCATTGCGCACCGGCGCCGCTGTGCGAACTATCGCGTACCAATAAAATACATCACCAAGGGTGCGATCGTCGTCGATGGCCACTTTGGTCGGGTCGGGGCAGAACCTCTACGCGCGACTGCGCAGACCACAGACTGCAGGGCAACCAACCCCGGATCGAGCGAGCGAGCGGGAAAAGGGGGGATTTCATCGCGCCACTACACTTGGATGGTTCATCGACCGACAAGGAGCCTTCATATACCGATACCCGTCGGGTACCAGCTAACTTAGTAATTCGACAAAAAATCTGTCTGTTGACTGGTGGACTAGCAATGCCAGAATTTAATGTGCTGGAAGGTTTTTGTATACTGTAAGGACTTCTAAATGCGCGGAACTGAGGCGCCGCCAAGTGACGCCGAGTGACTCTCGGAGGCGGAAGCGCCTCGCGTTCCTGGAAACTGGGGAATTTTGCCAGTGGGACCCTCAACTCAACTCATCGGGATCCTTCTTTCCCCACACCCCTGGGGCGTCCACGAGCCACGATTGTTATCCCGTCTATGTTTCAGTCGCGCCACATTGAGAAAGTCCCCCACCTCGCGCCGGCGCGCTGAGACGAGTGACGGGTTCGGTCCTTCATGGAGACCATCCATCTGCGTGTGGTCGTTATACCTGCTCTTAAACTAGCTTAAACTGTGGAAGCCTGTTCGCAAGCAAAGTCCACAGTTCGTTGAAACAGCCTTGTCGGCGTCACCTCCCAGAAGCTCGTTTTCATCAGACTTGCATGCCGCGCTACTAGTAAGACCCCAACAGCGAACACACCACGAATCATCCTTTCCATCCTACTCCCAATGATATCGATTCTGGTACAACGGAAGAGAACCAGACGGCGATATGGTCCAAAATCACCGGTTATGTGAGGTCCAAATACTGAAGCGCCCGACTCTCGCACCTCTTCTTTCCACATCGGAGACCGCGAACCATACACATGCCCGCTGAACGTGATCTTGAGCCATACACAAGCACATGATCCACCACAAGGCAGCCGGAGCAGCCGATGGATTGTCTGGCAAGGCCCATTTCTACACGGGATCGCCAATCATATGTCTTGGGGTACCATCATGATGCTTCTATGCGACAAATCAATCGTATTACTCTGGTACATTAACTGATTGGTACAAAACGAACTCGACGTTTGACAAAGTAAGAGATACAAGATGACCCCTGCGTAGGCTGTCTCTAACGCCTCGGGGGTTGCCCCGCGGCTAGCGAACGGCCTTTCCACCCCATCCCAGCGGGGAGCACGATCTGACCGTTCTGGTCGGTCGCCGGTACGGCAAAGGCGATGTTGCAGTTCTCCACGCCTTTGGCGCTAGCCGTGCGCATTCGCCGTCGCTTCGAGCCCTCCGGCGTCTGCGCCGTACGGAGTGTGATCGCCTGCTGTCTGTTGGGTCCGAGATGGGGGGCAGAGCGGCGATGCGGTATCAACGAATTGTTCGGTTGGAGCACCTCGGATGCATCACCCTCCTGTGGTGACTTCCGCTTGCGAGGTGAGCTCGACAAGGCAGTTTCTCGTGCTCCGCCACCGAGGTCTTTGTTAATCTGGATTGGCACTTTGGAAACATTCCTAGGAAAATTATTTGTGACATGTGCCAACGTTATAGCTGTTGGTGTCGCTGCAGCTGCGTGGAGGGCCGGGAATTCAATGGCCTTTGGCTCGGACATTGAAAGGGAACCTGTGATGTCCTGTAAGGGCCGACGACATCCCTCTTTCGTATTTGTTGGTGTGGATGGTGATACTTCTTGTTGTTGATTCGCCCGGTTGTCCTCGGTTGTGCCCACGCATTTGCCCACCTGAGTTGCTTCTGCATCTCCCTTAACAGATACCCTCTCTGCTCCGGTAGGCAGGAAACCAGGTGTAGTACCACGGGATGAAAGGCTATCCCTGGGCTGGGTTGCAGCATCTTGATTGCTTACAGCCACCATCGCTTGGGTAGTCATGGTTATCGTCGGCGGTAGCGAGATGATTGGCTGCATAGAGCGTTTTTGGAGTGAGGTCCCCGGCGGTGAATCCATTTCATTGGTTTCTACCACAACTGGTGGCACATTGACCTCTTTCGGAGGCGGCGTGCCTTCTAGAGTCAGAGTCAGGCCGGAATTTGACCGGCGCCAATTGTCGGATAGAGCTGCTGGGGAGTTGTTGTGACGTGCAAAAAGGCGTGGACGCATACTTTTCGGTGTCATGGGTGGCGGGGAATCGTGGGGGTGTGGGGATGAAGGAGGTGATGCCAAGTACTCGCGCCAGCGAGGGTCCCATGTCGACGTTCTCCGACGAGCTGGCGGGAGGTACTTTTCGGCAAGCGGTTCTCGCATGGAATGTCCAGGGCGGATTCTGATCTCTTTGCGCACGCTGTGAAGATCGTATTAGTAAGCCAAACGCGATGAACAGAATGAATCAAGTACCTTCCGTCCGGCCTCTGGCTCGCGGGCACAATCAGTTCGCCCTGAGGCGTGACAACGATCCCCGCAAGAGCAGTATCAGGGGAACTAGGGCTGCATTCGGCCTTTTCGGGCCTATTTCCTCTAATACGTGGCGCTGCCCAGTTCCCGAGAAGGGTCCCCGAGGCCGATACTTCCTTCTCACGCGCTTGAACGCTCCCATTGCTACTTTCCAACGCGCTTTCCAAAGACGGTCGGGGTACATTCACCTTTGCAGGAGCTAACGGTGTTGCAGTGTCCCCGAGATGATAACGGACCGCGTGAACCCAGACACCATCCGACTTGTGTCGTCTGCGACTGTCCTGAGATATTCCCGAGGATGGGCCACTTTTAGACTCCGAGTGGCGATTAGCATCAGCGATGCTCCTGAGAGGATCGCGATCGCAGGATGAAGGAGGACAAGCGAAGGGATCAGAGGTACTGGCTTCCTGTGCTCTAAGAGTAGACTCCGGAAGGAGGGTTGAAGCGGTCGCGAATCGGGTCGAGTTATATAAATCCTTCATCGAAATGGATGAGAGAGACGCTGTACAGCTAGGGATGGGAGAAGAGTTGGTACTGGGCTCTGGAGATTCGACAGTACGCGGTAGATTGGTTGGGTGGAAAGATGTTTCGGCGTCGGGAGTACCGAGATTGCGGTTTGGTGTGGTGACAGTAAGTGTAGTAGGAGATGGGTGGCACTCATCAAGGGTTCCGGAGATATCCTTAGGTTGTTCTTGTTCAGCGACATTCGTTTTACTACACAAAACATGGGTGGCGGTGTGGGGCAAGCATGTGCATGCAAAGTCAGTTAGATTTGCTTTGTCCAAAGGGATCAAGTCTCTGGCGGCCGAATTTCCAGCCGGGCCTTTGGCAACGCTGTTATCCATCCAGTACTTGTGTAGCCCACAGAAGACATCTTGCAAGAAAGAAGAAAAAGCGACCTTCGGACTATACTGCCGAGAGATGAAGAGAGCAGTACAGAGGCGTTCCACGAATGTAGAAAGGTAACGACGAGGAAGGAATGTAGCAGCGGCAACGAACGAGAGAGCTATGATGACCGTAGCTTCAGCCAGCTGGTACAAGAGGTGAACATGGATAAATCTCCAAATAGATGGTTGGGAATAATCTTGTTCCCCCAAAAGCGACAGATATGAAGCCGCAGCGGTGGCATCGTCGGAGCAGGCAGGACCAGATATGTCGGGGAAAACCAGATATTGAGAAGATCCGCCAGAGTCCGGATTGATTTCATTAGAGTAGCTGCTTTCTATTAATAACGTCGTTTCTCGAGAAGAGACCAGCGGGCCGTCAGGTGCATAGCGAGCTGATAGGAAGTTGAACCTCAGGGTTGGAAGATGGAGTGCGCGGTACAGTCTGGAAGGCAACAAGGGCAGGCCTACGGCAAGAACCAAGGCGAGGATAAAGGGGAGCATAGGACCTCGGAGAGGGTTGGGTATAGACTCGAGGCTGGAGGAGTCGTGGAGGGTGTGTTGGCAGTTGGTTTCGCGTAGAGTTTGCACGCTATTTGGTCGTGGCCAAACAAAACACACGTCCGAATACCGTGTCACGTGCCACCATGACCGATGCTATTGCTATTGTCTGTTGTCTGTTGAAAGGGAACAATAGACAAAACACAAGGACCCACCTGTACACTCAAGCTCCCTGTCGGCTATTGAAGCTTTTGATCAGAGACCGTATTTTCCTCGCATCTCATTGGCTCTGCTTCCTTGTTCTGCGTATTGGTTTTGACGGCTATTGTTCTGCGTTCACTCGGGTGCGTGCGAGATGAGTCCCTTTGACGACTATGAGCGCCCAGGAGACATCGTCGGGTCGTATAAGTACCCGAGTAGCTCTCGCTGGTTTTGATAACCCTCTGCTGTGCTTTTTCCCGGTTTGTGGCGTCGTGGATCGACCCCAATAAAATCTAGCTTCATCTATAATTCTCCGTTCTTCCCTCTACAGCTAATTGAGACCTCCATGTACGTATTGCATCTATGTCCCGCGGCGGCGCACTTACAATTATAGTCTTTCAGCACGACTATACTTACGAATTTCACCCCAATCGACACAATGAATCACGACCACCAACTCCTGACCGTTCCCGCTCTCCTGCGGCCGCTCAATATTGACGTTGCTACGGTGGCACAACCCGATACTCGTTCTCCCCGTCAAGGTCGTGACCAAAGCCCTGACAACTTTCTCGTGCCCATACCCGGCGGCGCATCTATCTTGATGAAAGACTCTGCTGGTACCTCTATGTCTTTGAACCTAGACATAGACCCAAGCTCTGGAACACCTATTCTTTCTGGACGAGCGATCAACTCTCAAGGCGACGTCCTTGATGTTCACCCTTGTGGTTGCAATGACCCGGTTGCCTCCCGCCACGCTCTTCCTCTTCGAAGAAGTCCAATGCTCTCCCGCAGTGGGGCACTTGCCCCGGATGCCAGTCATATGTACCCATCTCCGAGGTCGCCATACTGCATGCCCCCACGGCCGACACCCATCGTCACCCACGCCCCAACACCTCTAGTTTTGGTACAGACCCGATTGCCCCAGTCACCCTCTGCCATAGAATCCCAGCAGAACTCTGAGGAACCAGCTCCAGGGACATATGTCGATCCTCTGATCACCCCTACTCCTGCTTCAATGCGACGTAATTCTCAGAGCTCCGGCACAGGTGACACGTTCCACACGCCTCAAACGTCCCCAGAGGAAACCTCGATTCCTTCTCCCGCTGCGCTCAACTCTCTCGAGCCATCCCGGGAGGCGCCACCGTCACCGCGCAACGTACCTCCGAGACTGAACACCCTTCCCATGCAACCTCCCCTCGATCTCGACTTTGACACATCACTCGTCCAGTCGCCCTCGTCTTCAGAGATCTCTGGACCAAGTGCCTTCAGCCCGCTCCCTTCTCTCCCCAGTTCACCGACTTACTCCGCCTCCATGCACAGCGCCCGCACCGTGACGCCCCGCTCTCGTCGGGCGATTGATGTTCCGCAAGACAGCACAACTTTAGAGCCGACTGTCAGTCTGCCCTCTTCGCATCGCGCGACCTCTCAGGATGACAATGGCACCAATGTGGCGGAGGTAACCCTTCCTGATCGACCAGAGGAAAACATGCCGTCTGTCGACGATGGCGCTGCAGGAACGCGTGAACAGGATGCGCCCCCAACTCCGAGAGCCGCAACCAACTTCTTAGACCTCGATCTCGCCAGTCACGCACAAAGGAATGCCAATCACGCTGGTCCTGTGGCGGCTGCGCCACCAATGCCCACAGCCAAGATTGGACCAGATAGCCAAGAGTTGCGGTATGACTTGACAAGGCGACTGGGATTCAGGTGTCTCACTGTACGCTTCTATGTCCTGGCACTCGTCTGCCTTCATTGACTCGCCTCATAGGAACCTACAAGTCCATCGAGGGCACCACGCTCGGGCAACATCAAAGGTTCCTGGGTAGCACATCCAAGACGAGACCACATGGCGCTCAAACTCGACCTCTCCCTCGATGGCCTTGGCCTGCAAAATCTGTCTTTGTCTGTACCCGACTCCAGACCGCCCGGGTCGCCACCGCAACCCAGAGCTGATCAGAGCGATCGCCCGGTCCCCGTACTGCGCCGGGCAACCGCCGCGACAGAGGCGGGCACTGACCAAATGACGTTCGAGTCCCAAGACGGCTGGGAGGCCGAGACCAACTCATCGCAGTCCGTCATGACGTTTGGCAGCCGCCCGTCGACGGCTTCGCCCTTGAGTGACCTCCCATTGACGCCGATTCCAGAGCTACTCCACACACCAACCGGGCACAGCATGCCTATCAACGGCGAGCCCACAACGTACGAACGTCCATCCTCGCACCCCGTGCTTATCCCGTCGAGCGGCGGTACCTCACGTTCAAGCTCCCCAGCCCACTTGATAATGAACCCATCCTCGCACAGCTTTCGCAAGGCGAGAACGACGTTGGCATTATCCAAAACGTACGTAGTCTACAATAAAAAGCGATGGAACTCATTTCGCTAACCGTTTCTCTTTATCCTCTACCCCCTCTCACTGCATACTATACAGGCGCTCCGCGACCTTGCTAACGAATGGCAAACCGTAGTAATGATGCCAGATGGCGTCGCGCTGTGTGATGTTGAAGACCACTGCGCGGCTCTTCACCATGCGCTTTTCGGCCTCTCACCCATTATCATGTTCACCTGGCCGCGCACGCGGCAGCCGTCACTGGGCACAGAGGGGGGCAGCCACCTCCACGAGAGCACCAGTTGCGCCTGGAAAACATGAGCGGAGTGGAAGACAAGTGGTATTTGAAGCAGCACGAGTTTACCACTTCGCTTCAGCGGTGAGTTTGTTGGCCGCTTTTGTTTATCGGCCCGAATTATGATTACTGACCACACAACATGGGCGGGATGCGGTACAGAAACCTTACGCGCCTCACAATCCTCACACAACGCGTGCGTGAAGACCCAGATGCTGCGTACAGAAGCAATGTCCTGGAGCGCATCTCTCAGTTCACAGCCAAGTTCGAGGATATCGCGTTGCGTCTCAAGGTATGCTACATACTTGCCCTGGATACATTTCGTTCTCGTATAAACTGGGTCCCAAATTCATAGCTCGCTCATTACATTCGGGTCGAGCAAAGGTGCCGCGCACGTGTGCGCAACTCCGTGCGACGCGCCGTCGCTTCGCCTGAGCAGGCGGCGGCACATGAATACCACAAGGCACTTCTCGCCAAGGTACGCGAGGACATTGGAGAGATCAAGGACGCGATGGGTTACGCATGCGACCGTCGGAGATCCATGATGATGACCTAGTCGACAACTGTGAAACCTTACGACATATTTTCTGAAATCTCTCCGTCACTGCTGTTCTGAGCTGCCGTTGATGCTGAGGCTCGTGTGCGGTAGGGAGGTTTAATTAAGTGTGAAGAAATAGTATGGTACGGTACAAACATGTGTGGTAATAGACTCGAGGCATGTACAAAGGAATGGAATGGTCTAGTAAATGTCCCGTCGTAAGCGTGAAGCACACACAAGAAGTAGCATAGACCCAAGAAGTCGATCAAAGACCCAAGTTCACGTTCGCGCAGCCAACAGCAATTAGGCCATTCTAGTGGCACGCGACATCAGAAAAGGCGGAAACACAAGACAAAAGATATACGCACGGTTTGATTGTCGTCACAGCATAGCGTCTGCGCATTGCAGCCTTGATTGGATCCCATCATAGGCGAGCAATCCTTGCCGACGACCTTACTTTTGCCATCGAACGTCCAAAACTGGAGGATGTCCGATATATCTTCCAAGTTCAAAAGGCCGGAAAGGTTGTGCAACTCTGTTTCGTGTACCTGAAGCAACAATTTAGTAATGAATTGACAAATATGAAGATTCAATAATGACTTACATCCTGGACCTGGTTGCAGCACGTCTGCTTGCCCACGCTGCATTTGCCGGACTTAGGGCCATCGCGGTAGGACTCGTCTTTGTCGTCGCGATAATGCCTGTCCTTGTCATCGTCGCGATTCTTGTCCTTGCCATCGCGGTCATGCTTGTCCTTGTCATCACCGCGATACTTGTCCTTGTCATCGCGGTCATGCTTGTCCTTGTCATCACCGCGATTCTTGTCCTTATCATCGCGGTCATGCTTGTCCTTGTCATCACCGCGGTACTTGTCCTTATCATCGCGGTCATGCTTGTCCTTGTCATCACCGCGATTCTTGTCCTTGTCATCGCGGTCATGCTTGTCCTTGTCATCACCGCGATACTTGTCCTTATCATCGCGGTCATGCTTGTCCTTGTCATCACCGCGATTTTTGTCCTTGACATCGCGTTCATACTTGTCCTTGTCATCACCGCGATTCTTGTCCTTGCCATCGCGGTCATGCTTGTCCTTGTCATCATCGCGATACTTGTCCTTGTCATCGCGGTCATGCATGTCTTTGTTATCGCCACCGTACTTGTCCTTGTCATCGCGGTCATGCTTGCGCTTGTCATCGCCGTAAGGCTCATCCTTATCAGCGGACATCGGGTTGTACGGCTTCCCCGGATACTGCTCTTGAGCATACATCGCCTTGGGATATTTCTCCTTAGGATACTTCTCCTCGGGATACTTCTTCTCCTCGGGGTACTTCTCCTTAGGATATTTCTCCTCGGGATACTTCTCCTTAGGATACTCCTCCTTAGGATACTTCTCCTTGGGATATTTCTCCTCGGGATACTTCTCCTCCTTAGGATACTTCTCCTCGGGATACTTCTCCTTAGGATACTTCTCCTCCTTAGGATACTTCTCCTTGGGATACTTCTCCTCCTTAGGATACTTCTCCTCGGGATACTTCTCCTCCTTAGGATACTTCTCCTCGGGATACTTCTCCTTAGGATACTTCTCCTCCTTAGGATATTTCTCCTTGGGATATTTCTCCTCGGGATACTTCTCCTTAGGATACTTCTCCTCGGGATACTTCTCCTTAGGATACTTCTCCTCCTTAGGATACTTCTCCTCCTTAGGATACTTCTCCTCCTTGGAATATTTCTCCTCGGGATACTTCTCCTTATGGTACTTCTCCTTAGGATATTTCTCCTCGGGGTACTTCTCCTTAGGATACTTTTCCTTAGGATATTTCTCCTCCGGGTACTTCTCCTTAGAGTATTTCTCCTCAGGGTACTTCTCCTTAGGATATTTCTCCTCGGGATATTTCTCCTTAGGGTACTTCTCCTCAGGATACTTCTCCTTAGGATACTTCTCCTTAGGATATTTCTCCTCGGGATATTTCTCCTTAGGGTACTTCTCCTCAGGATACTTCTCCTTAGGATATTTCTCCTCGGGATGTTTCTCCTTAGGGTACTTCTCCTCAGGATACTTCTCCTTAGGATTTTTCTCCTCGGGATATTTCTCCTTAGGGTACTTCTCCTCCGGATATTTCTCCCTAGGATACTTCTTCTCCTCGGAGTACGGCTTCGGGTACGGCTTCTCCTGGGAATAAGACTTATCCCCAGGATACTTCGACGGGGTAGATGAAGAATAGGAATAAGGTGTGCCCGGGTACGACATCGACTTCGATCCATCATCGTAGTCACGGGGCGGTCCCATTGGCGTCGCTGCCGCGGAAATGGCCAGACCGACAACGACGTAGACGAACAGAGAAGAGAAACGTGAAAGCATGATGGAAAGCAAGAATAGGAATGAGATGTCGAGGGACCGTTGGAGAACCGCTGGGCACTGTTGAACTCGAGCCCTCAACCGCCAGGTTTTATACGTTTTCGAGCTCGCATTCCTATCTCCAACTTTGGAGCATGAGACGAAAACGGTTGTCCTGGGATGACTGTCAACCATTGGCGATCGAATGGACCCTTGCTGGGAAGATACCAGGATAAGAATACATCGTAGATCTGTCACCCATATGAGGGCGCTACTGTCCTGATCCGGTCACACCCAAACGGGACCCGCCGAGGTGTACGACCAACGACCCCGTCTGAGAGCTTAAGCCTTTAGGCTGTGGAAGGGGAGAGGTGCCAAATGGTCAACGCGATCTAGCCCCTGCTCCGCGCTCCGCGTACAGCGATTCCTACAAGGGCATTAGGCTCAAGTTCAGAAGTCGACGACGAAGACCTCGTATACGAATTCCAAAAAGTCTTCTCTGATCGATCGATGTCAAACCAGAACCATTGTGATCGTGACGATGTTAAAACAGGCCACAGCAAGAGAAGATGTTGATGTCCTGATACGGATCGTGCTTGACCGGTTGACCTCCCGTTTTTAACCATCTAGTCCAGTCCAGCGACTACGCGCTGGGGTGCGTGCTTCTGCAAGGCGTCAATCCTGCTTCCATAGGGATATTTGAGGACTACATTCGCATCGAGCCAGCGATGAACGTGGGACGCAGAAGACCAGCGTGACAAGAACAATATTCCCAAAGGTAGATTTGCCGTTCAACCGGTCTAAATTTAGCTTCCCACCTTGCGCTGATCATAGAAGCTAGTTAGATCTCGCCAGTGATCCAGCGCACGTCGATGTAACTTGTATTTTTCCGTACAAAAATAGCCATATTTCCGGATGATCGGAAACATACCCACCGGTACAGACACGAGAAATCCAAAGCAGTGGGAGATACGATGAGAGAAACTGCGCTGTGTGTACCTGAGACATCTACATCAGGCTGAGGTGTGAAGCACTAGTGGCTAGCGGGACGAAGATGAGCGGTCCGAACACGCAGAAGAGGAGTCGAAAGCAAGTAATAGATCGAGTTCCGATTCGGAGCAGGATACACCCCATGTTGGATACATTTTCCTTCGAAGCATTTCCTTCGAAGCATCGTGGAAAGCAGCCAACGGTGTCGATCAAAGTCAGTTGTTGTAAGACAGAAGAGCACCGGGCTCCACCCGTAATACACTCGTACTTGTTTTGTTTTGGTAACACCAACGCCGAAAATACAGGTTCACGATGGAAACTGAATCGAGAAGAGGAAAAAAAATGCGTCTTCCAGGGATCTGTCCAGTCCTTTGTTGGGGTATGGGAAGTTGGGAAGGGAAGGATCGAGAATCACAGAAGCAAACAGACAAATTCCCACGATCAGTACCGTCGCCCACCTCTCGCGCTCTCTCGAACAACTACTGTACCACACTTTGCGCCCTCTCCCCCAAACTTTTCCCTTTGGGAACTTTCCCGACGGGCGTACATCGCCTCGCCGGCTCGCGCCCTCGATTACCTTTCCCCTAGTGAAGCCGCCGACGACGGGTCCCGCTCTCCTGTCCTAAACTCCACTCCTCTCAATGCCGCACAGTGTTGAGACGTTGGGGTTTTGCCTGTCTACACATCCCGATGTCGCCGTGCATTGCCACCACCAGTCTCTTATCCACCCCGCCCTCGTTCCCCTTGGGAACATTCCCGACTGGCGCGCATCGCCTCGCCCCCTCGGTTTCTTCGCGCCTAATCGACAGGAGATGCTGCCGACGTCCCGATCTCGCGTTCTGGATTGCTCCGCCGGACTGCCCTGCGACATTCGCTCTCCTAACCACCCCGCGCACACTCTCCGTGTTGGGGTCTACGTCGCCGTGCATTCGACCTCCTGCGCCACACGCCTCGAGTCGGCCATGATCGGATTCACTCCCTCAAACACGCACCATGTGGCCACGTTTGCGGCAGCCGCTCCTCCGGTTTGCCCGTGGGGGGGTGGCGGCTCTATAATCGCCGCGCGCCCCTGTACGCTCGGTTGCGATCCCCTTACTCAATCTATCTATCTCCCCCTACACCACTCCTTTTCTTTCGTCCTGTTGTCCCGTTTACTCGCGGCGACGGCCGACGCGCCTGATGCGAGCGGCAGTATTGCACCTGACGTCATCTGTCCGCTCGAGCGCCTCCTCGCGGTGATGCACCCGATGACCCTCTGGACTCTCCTGTGTGGTTTATAAGCACTGCTACTGCCACCGCTGTTCGTCGCCCTCCCCTCTGTTATTTATTCTAACCGGCGTCAAGCACGTGCGACCTCGAGGCTCCCCGCGTTGCGTTGTGCTAGACGCCCAAATCTACGTCTCTCCGGAACAGGTCTTGACACCGGCGTCCCACTTCTTTAACAGAACCGCGATTTCGTTCACTGTCGTTGACTTTTTCGCGTGGTTGCACGTTCGTCCTTCACGTCCTGCTCGCCGTCTCTCTCTCACCCCGCACAGATTGCCGGACCTGTTCTCGAGAACCCTCGCGCCTCGCATTGGTCCGGAGACGACGCGGGCCCTATGAACGACCATGGCAGCCTTGCCAGCGACTTCAACGTTTGCGGCGACATTGTTCGCGTCCGTGTCTCCTGTCTCCTGACCTCTGCTTCGACTGACCGTGTGCCCTCACTGTTGCTTCCCGCTCCCAGGAGGTCTGTTGGAACCCCCTTTTTGCAAGATCTCCGGGCCTTGCGTCGCCGCCAACAAGGCGGACGGCTCTTTCCGTGTGTCTGCCGCGTAGTCGTTTTACCGTAAAGTTGCCGAGAACAGCCTGTCCGCGGTGCCCGTCACGGGCCACTTCAGCGGCGCCCACTACAAAGCGAAGAAGCCAATGCCCACCCGAACTCCTTCTCGGCCGAAGCAGGAATTCCTGACCTGGTTCGAGATCAGCGACGGCTGCCTCGCCCTGAGTGACATCCCCCTCTCGGTGGGTATCATCGCTTTCCTCGGGAAGGCGACATGCCCTCCCCCCCTCACCGTCCCGGTACGTGACTCACTTCTTCCGCAGTCGCGTCGTCTTCTGCTGGGCCGTCTCGCTTCCAGTTCGACTTAGGCAGACCGGCGCTGCTGTTGGCGGCGTCTCTGCCCCCCTCCCCCACGCGCTTTCTCCACCCCCTTCTCCCGGCGTCGTGCTCAGCTGTTGCACTTCGCTGGTACGCAAGAGCGCGCTGAGGCTGGCCAACAAACTCCTTGCGATACGTGTCAATGTCAGTATGATTCTCGATACTAGCACTCGACGTGAGGAACGCCGATGCGAACTCTGCTGGCGCCGTGGGGCAGAATAGATATATGAGAAGAGAATGGTGACCTACCGGCAACAAGGAAATCCGCGGTGGTCCGCCGATGTGCTGGCAGAACCTTTGACACGTTCAGCGAGCCACATTTGTGCATGGCAATGACTGCAAGACTTTTGCATGAGACCGATTGAGACTTTGAGTGGACAGTCAATGTACACACAACGTGTCTTTGAGATCGATCATTTCTTTGCATAGCTCGATGTCGGTCTCTCCCTTCTCCTACTCCGTATCGCATTGACATGTCGCACAGATTGTGAGTCCCCTCGCCGACGATCACATACCGGGGACACCCAGTCACATCCTTCCCCACCTGCGGGGACCCTGCGTCCACTCCGATGACGGTGGTGCACCCAGACGTTTCATGTCTGCGGAGACGTTGTACGCGTAGGTCGGCTTTCAGGCCCCTCTCCTACATCCTTCGGGCGCTACAGCTGCTTCCGGCCCCGCCTTCGTTCCGCTGGCAGGTAACGGGCACATGTATCGTGTCTGACAAGGCTGCCAGAACAGTTCTACCTGTCCGCTACCCAATTATGCCTTTGCACGCCTGACAGGCTGACACCCCGGGCCCTCTCCGCCGTGCCGTTCACGGCGCACTTTGACCTCGGCCATCGTTCCTCGGCAGTGCTCCACTGCTGGCCCGGGCCATCCCTCACAGTCACTGTCCCTTACACGTTCCATGCCCTGCGCACACTCTAGCGTTCTACGACACCTGAACACCCTCCCGCCATCTCAGTGGGCTTCGGCTGGCTGTGCAGATCGCGTGATGTCCTCCAGCGGACACCGGCTGCCCTCTATAACGCCCCCCGCGGGCACCTTTAGATAGAGTGAACATGCCATCGTGCGGGCCCTCAGCTCCCCGTCGCTGGCTTGCCTGATCGGCGTGAGATTATGTTAGCGCGTGCTCATAAACATCGTAACGCCCTATCGCGTCACGTATCCCTTGACGTATCCTGAATGTGCCTTACTCCTTGGTAACTGTACTACTGTATTGCAATCAACGAGACTCAACGGGACTCTTCTTTCTGTCTTGCATGTAGAGCACTGTCTATGAATCATGAGGCGTGAGGCCTGAGGGTCGCCGGCGGTCACCCCTATGGGCCCTATCAAGTTACTGTTACAATGTGCGCTCCTTTATGGTCATTCATGGAATGAATCAGGAATCTGACGGCGGTATGACACGGTATATTGGACGCATTCAATACAGTATGTGACTAGGTGACTGACCCTTATTTTAGATCCCGTCTACTAACTTAGTACTGTATGTTTGGCCCTTGTTTACATATATTTATCTTTGCGGGCTTCCACAGCTAAGCGGACTCCCCGTCGCCCCTCCTTCGCTCATGTCTCTCCAGGGTCTTCGTGATTCAATACACAGGAATCAGTGGGCGTTCTCTCAAGTGATTGCGACGCACACATCGCGACACCAGTACTGTCTCTACCAAGCCAGCCACAGGGCGGCCACGTATGCTCACTGCAATCGAGGTCAAGGTAAGCTGCTTGTTTTGTTATATATTGGACATTGTTCATGTCCCCTTAGTTTATTTGTGACTGCACTGCACGCCAGCCCGACATGGCCCTCACTGAACTTCAAGCTGAGCTCTATCAAGTGTGTAACGTTGAGGCATCATTGCAGACAATTGTGCGGAGCCTCCAACAGGAGGGATATACCATGAAAACGGTGCGTTGCCTCCCTTTTTTTTCCCACTTTTTCAGTGCTGATGACACCACCTTGTAGGTCACACGCCCCGCGCTGGAGCAAAACGAGCAAGGCCGTGAAGAGCCTCATCAAGACCCACTTTTGCCCCGAACAGCTCGTTTTTGCGGACGAAAGCCACTTCAACCGACTTACGCTGAGGAGGCCTTGGTCCACATGTGGTGAGCGTGCGTGTCGGTATGAGTTTTTTCTTTTCTCTCGTATATCGAAAGAAAAAAAGGTTCAACTTTTATTGCTATAGCACGAGTGGTATCTGTAACTGTAATGCGACGGACGCGCTTTGGCCGACACTTGTCTTCTGCTTCCGCTTCCGAGCTCGATGCACCAAATCACGGTGAGCAGCGTCATGCTAGGCCTGCAAGCTCTGCAAGCTCTCACACTGACTAAATTGAAATCGTTACAGACGTTGAATGTAGGAAGACACACGGCTGGGACATCGACAGTCGCCGTGCGCCAAGGTATATTATGCTGGAGAGGACATTCAGTTAGGTCGACTTCTACAAGGGGGCTATCAGGTGGGTGAGTAGAATAGAGGACGATGTCGTGCTTCTGTCACGCACGAGAGGGTGTACTTGATCGGTGTATATGTAGCCGGTCCAGGGGGAGTCGTCGCCGTGTGGACGCGGACGCGGCAGGTGCGAGTTTAAAGGGGAGCGTGGCGTCTCTGATTGCCTTTTGCGTCCTGTGCAAGTGCCCAGAATGACGCCATGACTTTCACATTAAATCTGAAGCGAAGGCCACGAAGCCCTTTCGCGAAACTTGAACGGGATTGCACAATAAAATGATAGTATACTGTAAGTCAAGACGTGCTTGCGGAGCGTTTCATTTTTGGTAAGCCCGCAAAGATGAAGATTACCCCCCATTCACTGAATTACAACACTGCTGGTTCTCCACCGTGACGGAAGAAGATTCGGTAGTAGCGGACTTCGACTTATCAACGACATGGCCCTTGGTTGACAAAGGAAGGTGCTGCCTCCCCTTGGGTCGGTATCGCTTCGACGACAGTCTCGTTACCGTCATAATCGCGAGATGGCCCCTTTGGTGTCGCCGCTGCAGAGATAGCCAGGCCGACGACGAAGTATACACGCGAACCATGATGGTGATCTGAATTATGAACTAAACGAATTTGGAGAACGAGGGCACCGCAAAACTCGAGGGTGGATCTTCTTCGCCTCATACATCATCGTTCACCCTTTTATAAACATACCGAGTTTCAAGTCCTAATCCCCGGTCTAGGGTCCCAGAATCCATGGTCGTGTATTTCAGATCGTTCAGATATTTATGCGAAGTCGAATTTATGTCGACGGAAGCTCGACCATTGATAAGGATTGACAGCATTGAGTCAAATTGACGGGGGGACAGGAATAAGAAAGAACTTGAAGGGCAGCCGAGGCCATCGTCGCCGTCAGGCGTGTGAGTGATTGTAAATCCCCGTTTGATGGGTGTCCCATGTGCCTCGGATGATCCAGCACGTACCGGGCTGGGTAATGGAACGGACTTTCGGGGCATCTGCTGCGCCACGATGACTTGGGGTCCAATTAATTGAAGGACAAGTTCGTTTCGAACCCACCGTCGGACAAGAAGACCCTTCGATCGGAACTAAGAGAAATAAGTTTGATCATGGCGCCGGCCGACGCATATTGGACCGGAGTGAATGTCGGTTCCGTTGGGCACTTCCGGTTCCGTGCGGTGCCACGTCTGGCTCTGGCGTGATGTACCAAATGTATGTTTTGCCTGAACCTGCAAGGTGAACATATTGGAAAAGATCCCTGGCCGTGCAAAATTCTTGGCTCAGCGTTGTCAGGCACACAAACCCTTCAGTTAGGCACTGTCACGGTGCTTGATGGTCATCATGATGCGCAAAACAGCACCGTAGCGAACAAGATCTCAGCCCGCTGAAAATGGAAACTGCAAGGTGAGACGTCTTGAGCGAGAGTGCCAACCCGTCGATGTACTTGCGATGCTCCGAGACGGCGATTGGTGCTCCAGTTGGGCAACTGAACGCCGCACCGCCTCTCGTTCACCCTTATCCGGTCTTTACAAATGCTCCTTATTACATACAACGTAATGTACTTGAAACCCAATTAACCCTTCATAAAAAAAGAGGGAGAAGTATGTCTGGACCCCGTCGCGATTCCGAGCTACCGTGCCGTCCTGACTCTTCCCGGCCACCCTTTTACCTTCTCTGAATCTCCTTCCTTCCTCCCGAATTGAACTCACTCGCTTGCCCGCAAGGCTCGCTACACCGAGGATAGCAACCTTCAACGCGACAGTGACAAATATTTTCGTGGATGAAAGGGGCCCTCATAGGGTTGTAATTCGATGTAATCAGCCACCGAAGACTCGGATGGGGAGAGCAGGAGATTGAAGAACGTGCTTGGAGACTACTGTATATGCTTGTCGCATTGGAGAGGGCTTTGCGCCTACTCCCCAGCCCCTACCGCGTCCACTCAGGTTGGAAAGCCTCCGCAAGAGAGCAAGTTACTCAAAGTGTAGCATATATTTCTTAGCGCAGGACTGAGACACAAACTAACACTCGTCGACATAGTGGGGTATAGTAGAAACAAGCCCGCAGAGGGCGGGTGGGCATGTGCAAAAGAACGAAAGTATAGGGAATGAAATGTCCCCGACGCGAAGCAGACCCAGATCACGACACGCGATCGGCGAGCGAGTGAAGTGAACAACCAACCGCTGCGGAATATTTCTAATGCATTTTAGGTCAGAGAAGAAACAGAGCAAGAGGTTCAAATGAACGCACAGGGAAGCTTTGTTCACAGCAGACTGCAGTGGCAGCGGCAGCGCACCCGCCTCCAGCCTCGCTCTTGCTATCGAAGGGAAGGCAGTCCTTACCGACTAGAGAACTGGCTTCGCTCATCTCCGTATCAATTCCTAGTTTACCAAGGAGCTGTGCCATCTCAGGGTCGCTTCTCTGGGGTGCAGATCAGAAACAAGCGAACGGAAGAGAGGATCACCACAGGTCACCTTCTTGACCACGTCACAGCATTGCAGCTTGTCCACCGGACACTGATTCTTGGAAGAATCCGTCTTCATGGGCTGGTACTTCGGCCCATAATGTTCGCCCTTCTCCGGAGGGTAAGGCCTCTGCTGAGAAGGAGGGTAGGGCCTGTCATCCGGCCTAGCCTTGCCGTAGGGTGTGTACTTATCCTCCTTTGGCGATGGAACCTCGTAGGGCTTCTCTTCAGGCTTCTTCTCAGACTTGGAATTCTCCGGGTAATACTTCTGGGGCGACGGAGGTGGGTAAGGCTTCGCCCCTGGCTTGGGCTTCTCTTCCTGCGGCGGTGGCGGACCATAAGAGTAAGGCTTCCCCTCACGTTTGTAGTTCTCCTTATTACGATACAGAGGCAGAGACAAGTAGGGCTTCTCCGGGTAAGATTTCGAGGGCATAGAGGGGTAAGGCTTCTCCTCAGTCTTGGACTTTTGCGGGTACGATGTCGGTGGAGGAGAAGGCGGGTAAGGCTTTTCCTCAGTCTTGGTCTTCTCCGGGTATGATGTCGGAGGAGCGGACGTGGAAGACTTCACCTCAGTCTTGGACTGCTCCGGGTACGACGTCGGAGGAGCAGACGTGGAAGACTTCACCTCAGTCTTGGACTGCTCCGGGTACGACGTCGGAGTAGCAGACGTGGAAGACTTCACCTCAGTCTTGGACTTTTCCGGGGACGACATCGGAGGTGCAGAAGTGGAAGACTTCTCCTCGGTCTTGGACTTCTCCGGGGACGAGGTCGGAGGAGGGGTAGACTTCGGAGGGGGAGGAGGTGGCGGAGGTGGCGGAGGAGGAGGAGGAGGAGGAGGGGGGGGGGTGGCGGCGGGGCGGCGGCGGCGGCGGAGGCGGAGGGGAGGAGGAGGAGGAGGAGGAGGAGGAGGAGGCGGAGGAGGCGACGCGTAAGGCTTCTCCTTAGGTTTGTACTTGTCCTCGGGCATGTACTTCTCTTCAGACTTGTACTTGTCCTCAAGTTTATACTTCTCTTCCGGCCTGTACTTGTCCTCGGGCATGTACTTCTCTTCAGGCTTGTACTTGTCCTCGGGTTTGTACTTCTCTTCAGGCTTGTACTTGTCCTCGGGTTTGTACTTCTCTTCAGGCTTGTACTTGCCCTCGGGTCTGTACTTCTCTTCAGATTTGTACTTGTCCTCGGGTTTGTACTTCTCTTCAGGTTTGTACTTGTCTTCGGGTTCGTACTTCACTTCAGGCTTGTACTTGTCTTCGGGTTCGTACTTGTCTGCAGACTTGTAATTGTCCTCGAGTTTGTACTTCTCTTCAGGCTCGTACTTGTCCTCAGGCTTGTACTTGTCCTCGGGTTTGTACTTCTCTTCGGGCCTGTACTTCTCCCCGGGCATATACGCCTCTCCATGCTTGTCCTTCTCCTCGGGCATGTAGTCCTCTTCAGGCTTGTCCTTCTCCTCGGGAATGTAGTCCTCTTCAGGCTTGTCGTGATCCTCAGACTTGTACTTTTCGTCGGAGTAAGGCATCGGCATCGGCAGCCTCGGCGGTGGACGCGGATAGGATGGGGTGTTGTACTCTAGCGATTTCGGCTCATCTCTGCTGAGGGGAGGTGGTCCGGTAGGAGTCGCCACCGCGCAGATGGCCAGAACGGCAGCGACAAAGGCAGAAAGAGCGGGGAAACGCCAGAGCATGACGGAGAGTGGGACTAGTAATGAACGGAAGGTGGAGCACGTCTGGCTACCGCAAAAGTCGAGCCATCGACCGCCCGCTTTATGCACTCTGGGCTTTTGCATTCCTATTCCTGATTTTGACTCGCGCTTCGATGGTTGTCGATCGCGCATAGACGATGATCAGGAATGCGAGGATGATGGTGTGCCAACGATCGACTCGGTAACAGATGCGGGCTAGAGACAGGTTCATGTGGAGGTAGCTCGTCTAGTTTAGGCGGACGTGGCCAGCGCATCATGTAGCGGCAGAATCTGCAACGGTGAAGGAGGAAGACGGCCCAGGAAAACGTCGGCTGACGAGGAAAGCAACCCGTGAGGCGGGAATCGTTATCGTCGTTATTCAGACGCCATTCGAAGGTGCACTCCAATTGACGTCATCCGAAAAGGCACGAGAGTCAAGCATCCATTTCCCTCACCCGGCAGGAGCGACAAAAGCAAGGGGACTAGGCGTGTCGCTGCCTGACCTCGGGGCACCACGTGATCTCGTTAGCGCGTGAAATTCCAAACATCGATCAAGCAAAGGCCTTCCCGTTGTCTCAGAAGCGCGAGATTCCGCATTCTGTTCCAAAAACTCAACCCGCAAGGAGAATAGCGACACGAATTGGCGTCGGCATCTATTGTATCAACCTATTCGGGCCCGCCGAGGACTTCCTCAAACGTCGTAATATCCACGTATATTTCCCCAACGCCCATTACCGGTTCATGAAGGCAATCCGCAATCGACTAGGTACCCTGACGAACAAAGAAATCAAGGGGCAATGAAGTGAGTGTCTACTCGCCGACATTGGGCTTCACCTAAGTTCTGTTGCAGTGGCTCGATGAGCAAAGAACGGATAACCCAAGGCGCAGACCATCAAGATCTGAGGGTGCGTTTCCGATCACCAATTGGTCTTCCTTCCTCGACTTTGGCCGCCCAGGGAAGCGCTGATCGAAACCGCCATGTATCTCACACATTCTCCACTTGCAGTGCACGCGTACTTCGCCTTTCTTCCCTGGAGAAGTCGGCACGCAAGACCAAGGTGAGCGATTCCACTGGAGCTCGATGGACGAGGGAGGAACATTCGGTCCGCTGGACGTGTACCCTCCCAAAGCCATGCGTGTCGAGTGTGACCTTCTGAAATACTCAGTGTTCGGCCCCGGGTCAATGTTATAGTCCTCAAGCATCGATCACCACGCACAAGATATTGGCGATATCAAAAAGGTTATCCTGACAACCTTAGAGCAAGTGCGCTGTGGGGCGGACCAGCTCACGATCACTAAAAGGTCCGCACCCAATTTACCTCGTTGCCTTTCCGTAGCGCTGAAATCGATAACCTGCGCCAAATAGTGCCTTTGACACGGCCAGGACTACATTGATGACCGCACTGCCTTTTCACTTCCCTGTCTACGGGCCTTTGAAAAAGTCGCACGCGCCTGCTTCTATCGCAGAAGTCATGAGTGCGCTGCACGTTGTCGTCCCTCTTAGCAGGGTTCTTCGCCAGTCGATTTGACCCGTACTTTACGCATTCGAAGGTAACCCTGTACGCACCAGCAGGGGAGCACCCAAGGCGAACCCTCAAAAATATCCCGGAACGCCGCGCCTCGCTATCACCCCAGAGCGTCTGCATCAAATCTTCGAGCGTGATCCCACCGCATGGGCGCGCTGTGTGGTGTGGGAAGATCCGCACGGGCGCGGGGGAAGCGCGGACGAGGCGACAAGGGCCGCGCGGGGATTTTGCCCAACTGTGAGGGATAGGACGGAGGCGTGGCAAGTACGAGCATGTCTACCCACGAAGGTCCGTCGAAGGACACCAGTAGTGATGTCGCTCCAGTGCCTGCGATTCGCCGAATTGAAAGCGTGACTTGTTTGTTTGGGATATGCTCGCCATCATTTGAATTTCCGATCCATCTACGGGGCGCAAAACGTCGAACGGTTTTGTGATGACGAGCGCTCAACACATCCCCATCTTTGTTCGTGCTAGCTACACCTTCCTCGAATGCGGTTAGATAAACTGTCTCCTCGTGGGCACGGATCGCACGGCTGTGCTCGCATGTGCAGGATATTGGTGGGGGAATGCACTCTTTCAATTCCGCCTATTTGAACATGCGGCTACCACCGTGCGGTAACTCAAGGCCTCACGGAACAAGGGAAAAAGGAAAAAGCTTATACGTTGAGTACGAACAGAGATAACATCACATCCGCAAACCCGGGTCATCTGTGATACTGATCGCGAACTTGGGATCATGGCAATCAACGTCTTGGATGACGTACTGCAAATACGCAGAAGATAGAGTTGAAAGAGAGATTTGTCGGCCTAATGGTTACGTCTTGTAATATAGCACGATACGATACGATTTGGATATGGGACTACGACTGGGCGGGAGGTTTCTTTGCCGGAGCAATGAGCGAATCGAGAGGCGAGGCGAGGCGAAGGAAATAAGAGGGCATATATGGTGACGCAATGCACGGGAAAAACAGAACAGATCCGACACTGAATTTTTTAAAAGAGACAACGGCGAAGGGGAAGGGGAATAACGATATTCGATAGAGGATGGAGAACGAACAAACACTGCCCCTCCCTCTCTCTCTCCTTTGAAGTAAGCCCGAACGACGAAGAGAATAAGACAAAGCAGGCGGCGGCCACTCCCCAAAATACGCCATCCACCGGTCCACTCCAGGGGCTGTGTATGCGTGTGCATTATTATGTTGTTGCGATATGCGTTTTCAGTCCAGGAAAGACAGACGAACAGATAGAGGGGCAGACAGACGGGGTATCTTCGAAAAGCACGGTCAACGTCCCACATCCGCCTCAAGCCTCCGCGGGTGACTCAATCAAGTCGAGTCCGACCTCGGCATCAATCTCTGCACCAGGGTTGTCCATTGGGACTTGGAAGAGTTCTTGGTCATCTGATGGCACGCCCGAGGAGGCAACGGGACCATTACCCGATGCCGAGCGTCGCATGGCACCACCGCCTTGTGGACCAGATCTCGGAGGGTTTGCACAGCGGTCTTTTCCATGGGCGATCCTGAGATTGACATAGTCGGATTTATTCTTGATACCCTCAATGGCCTTGATGGCATTGCTGATGTTGGTAAAGTTGACAAAAGCGCAGTTCTTTTCCTTGAGGAAGTTGACAAGCTCGATATCGCCGTACTCGCCAAAATCGCGCTTCAGCTTGTCCTCAGAGAACGTTTCAAAGTCCTCAATGTTACCGATATACACGTTGCGCGTCGCACCTGCGTGCACGGCCAAGGCGAGTGCGGGTGGGAGAGGGCCAGCATTTTTACCCCAACCGAGCTTCAGTCGCCGGTTATTGAGCGTCAGGCCCTGATATGATGCCGCGTGGAAGAATGTGAGCGCCGCTGCAGGGTCTATGAACGTCACGAACTGGTGAAGATGAATCAGCCGACAAATTTGCAAAACAGTTTACGAGATACGTACGGCAATATGTTTGTCCTGCATGTATCGTATGCTCTGTAACACGCCACCACGGATCGCATTGCACAAGTCCTCCGTTGTCGTCTCCGGGTGAATATTGCCAAGGTAAACGGTCCTATTCGCACTCCCAGGGACACCAAACCCATCTGGCGTGAATGGGGAGTAAGGGCCGAACACACCAAAGCCACCAACATTGGTGTTGATAGGGCTGAGCGAGGCAGACTGTGCAACGAGGGATTGAGCTGCGACCGCTTGTGCCGCTTGTGCGGCAGCCTGCTGTGACTTGGGGATGTACGCGCAACGGTCTTTGCCGTAATTGACCCGCTTTCCGGCCCACGCGGGTTCTGTGGGGAGTGTGTTCACAACCTGGAGAAATGTTTAATACAGATGACAAAGAGACTCATACAGGAAGGGTCGTGCCTTTGTTGCGACAGATATGCTCAAGAAGTGCACAAAACCAATATTTTTGTCACGGACAATCTTGACCTGATCGATCAGGCCAAAGCGGCTTAGGTCGTCACGAAGCTGCTCCTCGGTCGTACCCTCATCCAATCCACCAAGGTAGACATTGCGGCTCGCATTGCTCTGGCTGATGGCCAACGCAACCTGGCTCGGCACAGGGGACGGCTTGCCCCATCCAATTTTGAGCTCCTGACCATGGAGGGAGAGCTTTTTGATGGTGGCATCGGCATGAAAGGCCGCAGCAGTGGCACCATCGAGGAAAGAGAGGAAAACACACGACTTCTCAGGGAGGACCCGAATTGATTCCAGCGGGCCAAAATGGACGAGGTTCAAGAGCTCGTCGACAGAGGCGGTGGCAGGGAGGTTGCCAACGTAGACAGTGCGCCCGGTCACATTGTTTGAGGCAGTGAGGGCCGCGGTGAGAGCTGTCCCGGAATAGGCGCCAGGGGAGGCGAGGCCAAGTGACGGCGTGCGCGGAGGGTTGAAGCCCTGCTTTATTGTTCAGTACATAGCGTGAGTACTACTCAACAAACCGGATAAAACCATAAGTACGTACTCCAGAAAAGCTGGCAACCTGGTTGCCGTACGTGAATCCGCCGAGCATGCCTACGCTAGGAAGGCCCATTCCGAGCATATTGTAACCGCCAAAATTGTAGCCAGCATTGCCATTCAGCTGTTGTTGTTGCTGCTGTTGTTGTTGTTGGGCCTGTTGCTGCTGCTGTTGGGCCTGTTGTTGCTGAGCTTGATGTTGCTGCTGAGCAAACGCATTCGCGGTGCTGGGGCTAATCTGTCCGGGCATTGTCGCAGTCGGCGTATTAATGGAGGTGGAATAAAGAGGCCCAGCAAAACCTGAAGGCGGAGAGCCGTTGGAGAACCCTTGCGGGATGCTTGCCTGGGAACCATAACCATAATTCGCAAACGCATCACGAGCGGTAGGAGTGACAAGACCATTCGCGGTGGGCGCGCCAAACGAGTTGGGCGACCAGCGAGCCTTTTTGGCGTCGGGACCACCTACAGCATCCATGGGGCGCTGCAACCGAAAATGACGACCGGGGTCAGTGAGGACAACAATGGCGCAAAAGGAAAACGCGGACCTTCATCATGTCCAGGTCGAAGGCGTAAGATGGATACTGGGTTGCAAAAGCGGTCTGTGCGTCGTCCATGGCGAAATGGCGGGGATTGGAGAAGGGAATGGCGGGAGAGAGTGGAGGTGAAAGTGAGGGGAGGGGAAGGGAAGAAAAAAGTCAGAGGAGGAGGGTATGCGAGACGGAATTGAGAGTCGTCGGGAGGGGAGGAAAGAAAAGGAGCGTGGACGAGTTGGTAGATGGATAAATAGAACAGAAAAAGACACGCACGAAAACAAAAAAGAGAGGAATGCGGTGTACTTTATAGATAGATAAAGCTGAAAAGCTTAAAGCGGGCCTACGCTTGCAACAAGGAAAAAGCGAGCGCAAGCTTCAAACCTCAACCAACGGGGGTGAACAAGGGAAGGAAAAAGAGGGAGATGGAGAGAGAGAGGGGACAAGACGCTGAACCACTCGCCCCGCCAACCCATCGCTACCTCCATGAAATTTCCAAAAACGGCCTCCTCGGACAAATAACCACGCCTCGCTCCCTCTCTTATTGTCCGGTCCCACTTCGTTCGTCCAATCCAACCCCGACAGCCCACGCATATCTCTCTCTCCCCAACTCGAGGCGAGTCGCAAAACTCTCGGAAATAAATTATTTTTTTCCTCCCTTCCCCCGCTTACATAAGTGGTCGCCAAAGTTAGTCCGGGGAAGTTCCGGGGCCCGCCGATTTGGGCACAACGTCTCTGCTTGGCATGCGCAACACGCCCAAGCACCTCATCAACACACAACAAGCGTTCTCGTGCCCAGTAAGACATCCGTGCTCGTGTACATTCTGCTCGTTCTGTGGGGTGCCTGCAACACCAGCTTCCCAATCGAGTCGACAAAACGAGGTCGATCACCATGTCGTTGCTGTCTGTCGGAGCCGTGGAGCTAATATAATCCGGAGGGCGAAAGAACGGCAACGGCAATGTACTCCCACCTCGGACGAGCCTATAAGCAGGGCACCGTGTAAGCGAGACCGACTGACCAGTCTTGGGTCAGAACATCATATTCTTCGGTGCGTACCGTTCGGGCCCTAAGCGTGAATGCATCCCGGCGAGCCAGCGTTCATACAACTCCTCGAGATCCCCCCACGCGAATAGAATTCCACCGCACGCAGTCTCTTCAAAGGCTCACGTTTGCCCGTCGCACCTGATCCTTCGGCGTCGACAAGACGGCTTTCGCGATCGCAAGCGGAATTGGAGTGTCCCAGAGAGGGCAATGATGATCTTCAGGAGCTTCGCACGCGAACTATTCACCGCGAGCGTCGTCGGTCGCACTCGGTCCACCATCGGGCTGTGCAGCAGCCCACCCACACTGCATTGATTATCACTGCCCGACGGTTTCCATTTACAGGCGTACCCGAGGGAGGGCAATTTAAGCCGCCGACAAGGCAAAGAAGTGCACGCGCCGGTGCTGCTTAGAGCAACCTCAGGTGTGACAATACTAGTATCCCCGAGGATCAAAATCGGTGTCATTTCATGTACGGCTCGAACGGCGTTGAAGACCGTAGGACCTGATCGTCGTACCCTCATGCAAACATCCTAGGCAGGAGACGTACCCAAGAAGGAAGAAATCGGCATCACAGTGATGAAATCCCCATGAGAAGAGATAACAGATCGCAAATCGTACCCAGGCTTCTTTGGTCATGCCGCATATCAGTTGGACAGCGGTATTGTGATCGTTTCCGTTGAAGTTATACGACCACTGATTTCCGGCGTTCAAGTGCATGCCAAGGGTGTTAGAGTACTTGTAACTCGTGCCTGTGTTCTGTTCTGTCAACGACGTGCTGGCGTCACTCAACCACAAACCTCGGGCAATTGCACGTACCTCCTGATAGCTAATACGCACAAGGTAATATATCAGGGAATTTGTTGGCCTACACGCGGTGAGTCCCATCCGAGTACAAGATGAATGGCCGCAATCATGAAGGTAGAAGACCCGCCCGAGTCAGGAAGAGTTGGCCTTATGGAATAGGATTTTATATCCCCTGGCGGTGATGACGAACATGCGCAGGGAATGACATGTACTGCACAGTGTGGTCCACCGTTCCTTCTGCGCATAGATTTGCTTCGTTCCCGTCTTCGATGTGGAGGCGCCAAGGTACGAAAGATACCACAGTCTTCCACCCATAGTTGGTTGAGGCACTGTCGACTTGCGAAGTCGGGGTCATTCAGAACTGAAATGATGCCCGTAAAACGCCCCCGTGAGTTTGGTGACTAGGCAGGGGGAGGACATGAGTCACTGGCAGGCAGTACTATAGCAGCGGTGGAGCAACTTGAAGTCTCACATGTGGGGTGGGACTAATACGTTGCTATATGGCATGACAACCATCAAACTGTTATGACAGCGATAGCACCCCAATCGGGGTGATGAGGGGGTGGTTGTGTAGAAACTGGAGCGCGCGAAGCGGAATGCGCAGATCTCGGACCCCCGGTCATCTAAGATGTCCGAGACACTTGTACATACTTTATGGACAGAACCTACAGTGGTCACTCACTTGACAGCAATCTATTTTAGCACTGAACCTAGTATACATCTCTTATATACAGTAGATAGTTTGCCTTGGTAATAACAATTCCTTCTGTGTGTTTCCTCAGTTTCCCGCGCCCGAGGTCATTGCCGCGTCCGGGAGTTCAGTCGGGTTCACGCGTTTCTACAGGTTGATAGAGGCGAAGCGCAAAATAGCTTCAATCTGAGTCTGGCCGGGCGTGGCGTACCCTGACTCGACTTGACTCGGACCACTACACCACTCGACAACTACATTATGCATCACGGCATGACCGACTCATTCACTCATTCATGTTGAAACTGGAGCGAGCGAAGCGGGACACGCAGACCTCGGATCTCACAGCACTTATTCTTATCTACTGCACTGTAGATAGTTGACCCTGAAAATTAATTCCTTTGTACTCTTTCGTTCCAGCTTGCGAATCGACTGAGGTCGCTGCCGCGATCGGTGTTCATTTGGTACAATTAACTCCTTGCATTCTCGGCTTCCGTTACCAACTGAAACTCGTTGCGTTTATGAAACCGCGTTTCACTGTACTACTTGCACTGGTATATAAATATGAATTCCTTTTTTTTTAGTAAAAAATAGAAGGACCACCGAATTTTTATTTACTCGACCTGGGATTCGCATAGCACCGAAGGCGTAACTTGAAGCTTTCATGTGCTTATCTCGCTTCAAGCTCCCTTTTTATATACACACCAAAGATATGTCAAGGCACGCATGAGCATGCCGGCGTCTGGCAAGTCCAAATTAGTTTACCAGTGGTCGAGAGGCAGGGATACTCTCAAGCACGTGAGAGGTACCAAAAGGAGGCGAACGCGAAACACAGACAGATGACGGCGCAGCTTAGCTTAGCTTCAAGGGAACTAAGACCGTATCACAAGATAAGAATTATAGAAAGGGTACACAGCATGGGTCGATGGTTAATACAACTTGAAGCAGGCGCGCTGCAGCTACGAATATCAGGTCTTCTAATGGTAAATGGTAAATAAGAACTCAAAGGGTAAAGGGGAATTACAAGGAAAGGGCACAGAGAGAATAGGGAACGGACCATGTCGCACCAGGGCGAGGGGGATGGCGACGTTAGGGGTAATAGGTGACTCTGGGCGGCCCACATGCGAGCTACTCTGGGCCGTGCGAAAATCCAAATCTCACATCATTGCGGCAAGGATTGCACACAGCCCGCCTCCCAATATGACCATAGTGTCCGTTATCAACGTCTGTGCTGCATTCGTTGATGATCTGGGTGTGGAAGATGGTGTATCGGGAGAGCTCTCTAACGAGAAGGCAAAATAATGAATAGGTGGGCCTCAAAAGGATCGGTGGATGGCGTTAACGTACTGCCAATGGAGCACAGAGCCGTGATGTAATCTGATGCTGCCGCGTTATTTGAAGCATCACAGGTCTGGGAGATGCAATTGCCAACGGTGCGTTGAAATTGCGAGTTGTTGCAAAAACATGTAACGTTGTAGCTGGAGGAGCTTTCAAGTCAGCGATGGTGTGTAACTGCAACCATGACCCGCGCACCTATTACATGACGTTTGGGAGGCAGCAGACCGCGCGCAGGACACTCCGCACGGAGGGGCTTGTAATTGAGCGGGAGAGCACGAACACAAGATACACAGGGCCATGACGACCAGGAAGGATACGAGGCCGTTCCTGATCTGCATTGCTGACCTTTGGAAGATACTATCATGGGTCGATTAGCTTTTTGAAGGAGCTATTTATTGCCACGGTTTTCACGTACGGAGGTTGTGGTTTGGTAGTACTGGTTGGGGGTCCTCAGGGTGCGTTGCGCCGAAAGCTCACTGAATCGCGAACGAAGATAAAGGTAAATGCGCACGCAGCAACCATAATAAAGGAATGATTATTCAGGTAGAGGTGATGGAGTGTGCTGTACTGTGGTAGTGCTTCGCTTCCTGGAAAGTGGAACATCCGTTGACGCGGAACGTGCACGGAGCTCACGCAACCTAACGCGAGTAGATTGCATCGCACGTCTGACTGCAAGGCAGTGACAGATATCCCCATTTTGCCAGTACGGATCCTGTAAAAGTGCGGTGCAATGGAAGAAGTACAGTGATAGATAGGATAGATAGGCACAGGTCGCCACCCAGTGGCACTCACGCGCACGCGCGTGGTGTCTCGTCTCGGGCTCGCACCGGCACTGAGGGGTGCCCGTTCAGCATGGAACACACACAGGGATGTGCGTGCGTTTGAAGACGTGGGTCCGGAGGGCGTGCTGAGTGTGCCAGTGGTCGAATGCACCGGACGCCGGGACATGTATTGCAGGATGGAAGGTCGGTGCTGAGGAGATACTGCTGTGGTAAAGATAAGGACAAGGCTGTGTGGGTTGGGAAGAAGCTCACGAGTTTGACGAACACCGGGACCGGGACCCAAAGGCGACGAAACACGGACGCTTTCCGTGCAGGCTCAGCTCGGATACAAGTAACCGGACGATGTTCGGGAACAACCGCAACGATAGATGCACTCCGCACAATGCAGATCACAATCAGATAAGATTGCAAAGTTTCCCACGGAGAGGCTGAAAAAAGTCCACACGCACATGGCAGATCACATTCGGGAACAGCCGCAACGATAGATTGCATTTATTCCCACGGGCAGGGCTTGGCTGATCACGCAGATCAACCGGCTCGGATGCAAACTCAACCGGACCTGGCTCGGGAATAGCCGCAACAATGGATTGCACATTCTCCCACGGATCCGGAAAAATTTCCAACTCTGGGATCAATCAATCTGGCATTATAACCTCATTCTCTAAAGAGAACTCGGAACAGATGACGGCGCAGCTTAGCTTAGCTTCAAGGGAACTAAGACCATATCGTAAAGGACAAGATAAGAATTATAGAAAGGCTACATGGCATAGTGGGTCGATGGTTAATACAACTTGAAGCAGGCGCGCTGCAGCTACGAATATCAGGTGTTCTAATGGTAAATAGTGAATAAGAACTCAAAGGGTAAAGGGTATCACAAGGAAAGGGCACAGAGAGAACAGGAGCCCAAGGGAACGATGAGAAGCGAACCATGTCGCACCAGGGCGAGGGGATGACGACGCCAGGGGTAATAGGTAACTGGGCAGCCCAGCATGCGAGCTACTCTGGGCCGTGCGAAAATCCACATCTCACATCATTGCGGCAAGGATTGCACACAGCCCGCCACCCAATATAACCATAGTGTCCGTCACCAACGTCTGTGCTGCATTCGTGGATGATCTGTGTATGGAAGACGGTGTATCGGGAGAGCTTTCTAACGAGAAGGCAATATAATGAATAGGTGGGCCTCAAAAGGATCGGTGGATTTAACGTACTGCCAATGGAGCACAGAGCCGTGATGTAATCTGATGCTGCCACGTTGTTTGAAGCATCACAGGTCTGGGAGATGCAATTGCCAACGGTGCGTTGAAATTGCGAGTCGTTGCAAAAACATGTAACGTTGTAGCTGGAGGAAATTTCAAGTCAGGGATGGGGTGTAACTGCAATCATGATCGACCCGCGCACCTATTACATGACGTTTGGGAGGCAGCAGATCGCGCGCAGGATACTCCGCACGGAGGGGCTTGTAATTGAGCGGGAGAGCATGAACACAAGATACACAGGGTCATGACGACCAGGAAGGATACGAGCCCGTTCCTGATCTGCATTGCTGACCTTTGGAAGATACACGTCATGGGTCAATTAGCTTTTGAAGGAGCCATTTAGTGCCACGGTTTTCACGTACGGCGGTTGTGGTTAGTAGTACTGGTTGGGGGTCCTCAGGGTGCGTTGCGCCGAAAGCTCACTGAATCGCGAACGAAGATAAAGGCAAGTGCGCACACAGCAACCATAGGAACACTCCGTTGACGCGGAACGTGCACGGAGCGCACGCAACCTAACGCGGGTAGATTGCATCGCACGTTCGACTGTAAGGCAGTGACAGATATCCCGATTGTTTCCAGTACGGATCCCGTAAAAGTGCGGTGCAATGGAAGTTCAGTGATAGATAGGATAGGCACAGGTCGCCACTCACGCGCACGCGAGCATGTCTCGTCTCGGGCTCGCACCGCCAGTACTAGTACCGTGAGAAGTAGAAGTGTTGTTGCCCTTGGACGACGTCCTGTGCGTCACTCACCGCCCCCCGCCCTCACCGCCTCGGTGATCCCGATGACCTACCCAACTACCCAAAATCGGACTGATTCTCCCACTCTCCTCTGGCCTCACCAATGTCCACCATTCCACCGCTACCTCTCGGCTACAGTACTCCAAGACATCGACATTGCGCTGCCGCTCTCTCGCCTTTCCTTCGTTTTCTCTACTTTTCTCTTTGGTCTCGGACTTTATCGACACCGGTCAACCCCCTTCGGGCCAAGCGCGACCCAATATCCCTTCCATTTACTACCCTTCTTGTGCTCTCGAACACGGTCCCGAAAACACATCGGCGAAATTGCCCACCGACGGGCTTTCCTAATCTCGAGGGGTCCTCGCTGCTGTTTATACGTACGGTGTTATACGGCCACCGGTAGGGTCGTAGAAAGCGTTTATAAAGACTAACTCCCCGCCCCGCCTTTTCGTCTCTCGCGTCTCGCCCTCGTCTCCCGCCTCGTTCGCCTCCCATCTCCGCCATTCGCCTTGCCATTTACCCTCGTCGCTTGCCCGTGTCACTCGCCTCTCGCTTCCCTCCTTTCGTCTCGTGTCTCTCCCCCTTCCAACCCACTCGCTTTTCCGCAAGTTACAGCCCCTCTCTTTGGGACGATTTCCAACTCACACTAGTGTCAACCTCTTCAATAGTCGAAAAGGAAGCAAAACGGGTGCTCAACCCCTTTCAGGGCGGCTCGATGTCTTACTGTGGTGGCAATGAGGAGAAAGACTGATGGGTTGAGGGTACCCAACACGTGTTGAAGCACCCTCGAACATCAGCCTTTCTCGTCGCCACCCAACAACAACCTAGGTGTGCCACCTGAAGCGTCCATAGAAGACAAGATTGTCTTTGCGTGTCTGGAAGATGCCATTGCCATCCCTCCCAATGAAGTGACTATCATGGTCGATTGTGCTACTATTGTGCTTAGAATAAAAGATAATGACTAGTTCGTCGCATCGTTCACCTGCGGAAGGTGAGCTTCTGTTATCGATCGTGGAGGTTTTACAAAGTGCGAAATGTCGCATCGTCGTCACCCGATCCCGTAGCACCACTTATCCCTTGCCGACCCAATCTCAACTCTTGACCTCGTGACAAGGGGGATTCTACGAGAATTACAAAGCACGAAGAATCGTGGGCCTCTCCCAATCATAAATGCTGTGGTCTTCGGCGTCACCATGATTCGTAACGCACCACGATTCCGGCCGCAGAGGAGCTGCACAGGGCGATCGTGCGGAGGTTTTTTCCCCGAGCCATAACACATGAAGGCCTAGAAGAACCGGCGTATCTTTTCCCGGTGTTTCGAAACCTTCATGTCATCGGTATCTCAGCATGCGGCATGCGCTCAAATCTTTTTTTGGATATCTGGCTCCAGTAAATTGGTTGCTGCGCGGCTCGTGAACGGTGAATGTGTGAACACGTGAACCCCCATATTTGCATCAAACAAATATGACTGACTTGTGAGATGGGATTTCTGAGCTTTGCTACTGGGCAGCGGCGAGTTGTGCTTAGCGATACAGCTGTGGTTAGTAGTACTGGTTGGGGGTAATCAAGGTGCTTTGGCATCGCACTGAAAGCCCACAGAACAGCGAGCGAAGATAAAGAAGAAAGCGCCCCGTAATCAGAGTACCGTGACCGACTACTCAGGAGCGTCATATGCGTGCTGTGTTGGGAACTCGGAACTCGGAAGTGGCGCACGACCATGACATTCGCGCATGCTACGCCGCGGGTAGCTTCTATCGCACGTTCGACTGTACCGCAGTGACTAGCCATCCCCATTTCGCCAGTACGGGTCCTGTGCAAGTGCAGTGCAAGGGAGTTCAGTGATAGGCACAGCACTAGTCCAAGTCATTCCAGCCAAGGACATCCGTCCGAGTCCCTATCACTTTTGGAAACTTCGGCATTTACCGGTCTACTGCAAGCCGGACCCGCGAGACGCAAAAATCCATCCGAAAACACAATGACGGCCTCAAACGAAGTCGACGAGGGCATCGATTTCTCTGATATCGAAGAAAAGTGCGTCCTGCTGCCACTATCGCTCTCGGAACTTCGTTCATAACGTTTTCCTCTAGGTACAAGGTCCGCCTTGACGAGGGATTTGATCACATTCTAGTCGTCGACGGTGTCCCCACCATCGACAAGTCAAAGCTCGAGAAGCTCTTGGTAAAAATCGCGAAAGAGTTTACACGGAAGGGCGCAGCGATCAAACCCGATGATATCTCCATGCCATGGAGCGACAGGACTGGAAAGAGCCAAGGGTGAGTCCATCCACATCTGATTCGCAACTTGTCGAGTCGAGCCCGCATAGATATGCCTTTATCGAATTCCGAAACGCCGATGCCGCCTCATATGCCCTCAATGAACTGAACGGGCATCCATTCGACGCAAAGCATACGTTCTTCGTCAACCGTTTTACCGATATTGAAAAGTTTGCCAAACTCGACGAGACATACGTAGAACCACAACGAGAAGAATACCATCCAAAAGTGCGTCTCTTATTCTGAGTCGTGGACTTTGTTGTAAATCCATGCACAACAGGAGCATTTGCGTGCTTGGCTGGGTGACTCCCTCGGCCGCGATCAATATGTAACATATCGCGGAGACGAAGTGTCCATACGCTGGCACGGACGGCCTTCACAATGCGAAGTTGCCCACGAGGATCATGTACGAGCCACTCTATTCTGTCTCTTGGTCTTCCACTCAATCATCCTGGGCGTAGCAAAACCTACGGACGGAGTTGTATGTCTCGTGGTCACCACTCGGCACATACATCGCAACCCTCCACCGACAGGGCGTCAGACTATATGGCGGCACATCGTTCCAGCTTCAAGCTCGCTTCTTCCACCCTCTCGTCCGGCTCATCGACTTTTCACCTTGCGAGCAATATCTGGTAACATGGTCACATGAGCCTATCGTCGTGGCGGAGGATATGCCTCAAGGACCTCGCTTTTTCTCTCCCGGGGACGAGGGTAACAACATCGCGATCTGGGACATCAGGACAGGCCATCTCCTACGCACTTTCCCCTCCATCCTTCCTGAAGGTGAAGGCGCGAAGAAGCAAATGGCCTGGCCCGCCCTGAAGTGGAGCGCAGACGACAAGTATACTGCCCGGCTGACACCAGGGCAACAGATTAGCGTCTACGAGCTGCCAGGGATGGGTTTGCAGGGTAAGAAGAGTCTGAAGATCGAGGGAGTGGTCGATTTCGAGTGGTGTCCACATGGAGAAAAGGAGCGGGAGGATGGGACTCGGTCATCGAAGAAGCCGACAGAAAACATGCTTGCATATTGGACGCCCGAGGTCGCGAACCAACCAGCCCGTGTTACGCTACTGAACTTTCCTACTCGAGATATTCTACGACAGAAAAATCTGTTCAATGTTTCAGAGGTGGGACTGCAGGCATGGCACCCGTTAATTCACGGCGCTGACGTTCCTTTCAGTGTCGGCTGTATTGGCAGAATCAAGGGGACTTTCTCTGTGTGCGCGTTGATCGCCACACCAAGACTAAGAAATCAATTTTCTGTAACCTCGAGATTTTCCGTGTACGTGAGAAGGACTTTCCCGTAGAAGTTGTCGAGCTTAAAGGTATGAAATCTTTCTGTTGTACAGTCCTCTGAGGTTCCTTTTTGACGGGGCTCACAGATACGGTCACGGACTTTTCATGGGAACCAAAAGGCGAACGGTTTGCGATCGTGGCGAGTAACGATCCCAATCTGGGCAACTCTGGAGCGGGAGTTACGATCAAAACAGACGTGAGCTTCTATCAGCTTGATCGCAGCAAGAACGACTTTAGGATTCTCCGTGTGTACTTCGAAGATTGCTACGGTCGTGATCTGAACACTAACCAACCCGATCCTTGCAGGCACGCTGACGGGCCGCACGACAAACACGATCCGATGGTCGCCGCGGGGACGTCACGTCGTGCTCGCGACGGTCGGCTCGACGTCGAAATCGGAGTTGGAGTTCTGGGACCTGGATTCCAATTCGGATGACACGGCCAGGAAAGAGACAGCCAAAGAAGAATGGGCGGCCGGGATTCAACAACTCGGCGTAGCAGACCACTATGGCGTGACGGACGTCGAGTGGGACCCCAGCGGGCGATATCTCGCCACTGCTGCGAGTGCCTGGACACACACGGTACCGTACCGACTGTTTTTCGACTCAAACGCTACTTACCGCTTTTGCAGATCGAGAATGGGTACGCCATCTGGGACTTCCGTGGACAGGAGATCGAGAAGCGGCTACTGGATCGGTTCAAGCAATTCCTGTGGCGGCCACGGCCGCCGTCACTGCTGACGAAGGAGGAAAAGCGGACGATCCGGAGAAATCTGCGGGAGTATTCGCGTGCATTTGAAGAGGCAGACGCGGCGGAGGAGACGACAGTGAGCGCGGAGCTGGTCGCGCAGCGCAAGCGTGCGGTGGACGAGTGGAACGCATGGCGGGTTCGGGTGGCGGAGGAGAGGGACGGGGAGCTGTCGACGCGGGAGCAGGAGGAAGACAAGGAGGAGATTGAGGTGTGGATCGATGAGGTGATCGAGCAGATCGAAGAGGTTGTCGAGTGAGTGATGCAATTACTCGTCAACCGGTCACCTTTTTTTTGGTGCATGGGTGTGAATCTTTATTTGTTTGTATAAGCCGAAGCGGATATTGACAACATACAGTGTTTGCAACAAAACGACAATGAAGACAGAATGGGTAGGGGGGGATAAAAACATGGGCGTTCGAGATGGACAAAACGAGCTCGCGCGTCCAGTGCGCAAGGGCGGAGAGGGAGAGCAGCCAGAAGAGGGCGCAGAGCGCGACGAGGAGATTCAAGTACCAGGCAGGTGTAGAAAGCGTAAAGCTTTGGAAAGCAAGCGTGCCAGCGTGCGTGAAAGAGTGACCAAATGGTAACATTTCCGGGTCCGGTAAACTAGAGGGAATGTCTCCAGGCTGTCAACTACTGGTCTGGTGTCAAATGATGATGCAATGATGTTCTATGTACAGTACAGTCCGGCAATCTTATCAGACTAGATCCGAGATTTGCGCGCTCCTGCGTTCCATTTTCAACGTCAACAGCGAGAACAGTGCGCAGAAAATGTATTACGGTGATTGATGCATATTGATGGTCAGTGTAGTCAACGCCTCTTCCTTTTCCTTTTCGTGTGCGTTTGCGTCTGCGTTCTCTTCTCTTCTCTTCCACCTTCTCTTTCCCCAGCACTGCGGCATCCGACATACGCCTGCTCAGCGCTCAGCCTCACCTCCGCCTCCTTGACTCCCGCCTCGCCTTTTCGTCGCTCGCCCTCGCCTCCCATCTCCGCCATTCGCCTTGTCTCTTGCCCCTTACCCGTGTCTCTTGGCCGCGTCACTCGCCTCTCGCTTCCCTCCTTCCGTCGCGCGTCTCTCCCCCTTCCAACCCTCCTCGCTTTTCTGCCAAGTCTCTTCCCCTCCCCTTTGGAACGATTTTCAACCCAAACTCGCGCCAACCTCTTCAATAGTCGAAAAGGGAGAAAAACGAGTTTTTAACCCCTTTCAGAGCGGCTCGACTGGGATGTCTCACCCGGTATCTCTTTACAACCAGACAAGATTGTCTTGGTGTATCTGGAAGATGTCATTGCCATTCCTACCATTCCTCCTAATGGAGGGACTTTGTGGCCGACTTTGCTATGTGCTTGGAACAATAGATTATGACTCAGGTCGTCGCATCGTGGCCACCTGCGGAAGGTGCTCTCTTGAGTTTTTGTCATCGATCGTGAAGGAGCTGTGAGGTACAGTAAGTATTACTTGTACAAGGGGGTAAAGCGCATGATGTCCAGCTGCGTCGTCGTCAGCAACTAACCCAATCCCGTACCACCACTTATCCCTCGCCGACCCCCAACCTCAACTCGTGGCAGAGAGGATTGCCGCATTTTATGAGAGGGAGAGAATTACAAACGAAGAGCCGTCGGCCTCCCCAATCGCAAATGGTGTGGTCACCGGCGTGACCATGATTGGTAGCACACCAACTTTCTCTGACATTCCGGTCGCAGAGCTACACAGGGCGGTCGTGACTGCCCAGTACCCTACGATCGTGCGCAGGTTTTTTCCCCGAGCCATTCCAAACTACAAATTCGAACACACGAAGGCCTTGAATAACAGGCGCATCTTTCTCCGGTATTTTCTAAGCCCCCATATTATCTGTGTCTCAGCTTGCGGCATGCGCTCAAGTCTTTTTTTGAATATCTGGCTCCAGTAAGTTGGTTGCTGCGCGGCTCGTGAACGCGTGAACCCTAGTGATTGCTAATGCACTTGTTCGCTATATGAGATGGGATTGCTGAGCTGAGTTGTGCATAACAACGATACGGCTGTGGTCAGATTACTAAGGAGCATCATTTGATGGTGTGCTGTGCTGTGCTCCACTACATTCACGCGGAATGCGCACGGGCCTACGCAGTAACGCGGGTAAGCTTCTATCGCATGTTCGACTTGTACCGCAAGTGACCTGTGACCAGTCATCGTCATATCATCGGTACGGTTCCTACGCAAGTGCAGTGCAAGGAAGTTCAGCAGTATATGAAACGTGAGAATTCTAGCCAACTACACTACTTAAGTTACAACACAGCTCAGGAACATATGACCACGCCACCTCATTAGCTCGTGAAAATCCCAGACAGGCCAATGACGCGGTGAAGTAAATCGGAAATTTGTTGAAATCAGCAGACGCGTTATCGACGTCAAAGGCAGAAGGTGACTCGGATCTCGTATTGGCCCGAAAATGGTGCGAATAAGACCCAGGGCATCGTTCCCCGTACCAGCCGTCCGTACAGCTGATGATCCATTCCTATCAGTACCATTCCTATCGCGGGATTGAAGGCCCTGTATATGCAGCCGACTGATGAATCAATGAGCCCCAAGTACGGCTCGCCGTCAGTGAGAGGAACAGTACAGTTCAAAAGTCATTTCCTTCCCTCTACGCCCGTGGGAATCGTCGGCATTTACCGGTCTACTGCAAGTGAGGCCCGTAGCCGTACACAGTCATCCATCCAAAAACCAAAACACAATGACGGCCTCAAACGAAGGCGACGAGGCCATTGATATCTCTGATATAGAGGAAAAGTGCGACCTGGTTCCACTATCACGGCCAGGGCTTCGTTCCCAAATGTTTCCTCTAGATACAAGGTCGGCCTCGAAGAGGGATTTGACCACATTCTAGTCGTCAACGGTGTCCCCATCGTCGACAGGTCAAAGCTCGAGAAGCTTTTGGAAAAAGTCGCGAAAGCGTTTACACGGAAGGGCGCGGCGATCAAACCCGATGATATCTCCATGCCATGGAACGACAGGGCTGGACAGAGCCAAGGGTGAGTCCACCCGCATCTGCGTCGCGACTTGTCGAGTCGAGCCCGCACAGATATGCCTTTATCGAATTCCGAAATGCCAACGCAGCCACATATGCCCTCAATGAACTGAATGGACATCCGTTCTCCACAAGTCATACGTTCTTGCTCAACCGTTTTGCCGACATTGAAAAGTTTGCCAACATCGATGAGACATACGTAGAACCACAACGAGAAGAATACCATCCAAAAGTGCGTCTCTTATTCTGAGTCGTGGACTTGGCTGTAGATCGATGCACGACAGGAGCATCTGCGTGCTTGGCTGGGTGACTCCCTCGGCCGCGATCAATATGTAACATATCGCGGAGACGAAGTGTCCATACGCTGGCACGGACGGCCTTCACAATGCGAAGTTGCCCACGAGGATCATGTACGAGCCACTCTATTCTCTCTTGGTCTTCCACTCAATCATCCTGGGCGTAGCAAAACCTACGGACCGAGTTGTATGTCTCGTGGTCACCCTCGGCACATACATCGCAACCCTCCACCGACAGGGCGTCAGACTATATGGCGGCACGTCCTTCCAGCTTCAAGCTCGCTTCTTCCACCCTCTCGTCCGGCTCATCGACTTTTCACCTTGCGAGCAATATCTGGTAACATGGTCGCATGAGCCTGTCGTCGTGACAGAGGATATGCCTCAAGGACCTCGCTTTTTCTCTCCCGGGGATGAGGGTAATAACATCGCGATCTGGGATATCAGGACAGGCCATCTCCTGCGCACTTTCCCCTCCATCCTTCCCGAAGGTGAAGGCGCGAAGAAGCAAGTGGCCTGGCCCGCCCTGAAGTGGAGCGCAGACGACAAGTATACTGCCCGGTTGACACCAGGGCAACAGATCAGCGTCTACGAGCTGCCAGGGATGGGCTTGCAGGGTAAGAAGAGTCTGAAAATCGAGGGAGTGGTCGATTTCGAGTGGTGTCCGCATGGAGAAAAGGACCGGGAGGATGGCACTCAGTCATCGAAGAAGCCGGCAGAAAACATGATTGCATATTGGACGCCTGAGGTCGCGAACCAACCAGCGCATGTTACGCTGCTCGACTTTCCCACTCGAAATGTTCTTCGCCAGAAAAATCTGTTCAATGTTTCAGAGGTAGGACCGTGCGCGGGTGGCACCAGTTGATCCTCAGTGCTGAGGTTCCTTTTAGTGTCGGCTGTATTGGCAGAATCAAGGGGATTTTTTGTGTGTGCGTGTTGACCGGCACACCAAGACTAAAAAAACATTTTTCTGTAACCTCGAGATTTTCCGTGTACGTGAGAAGGACTTTCCCGTGGAAGTTGTCGAGCTCAAAGGTATGGCATCTGTCCATTGTGCAGTTCTGAGGTTCCTTTTTGACGGGGCTCACAGATACGGTCACGGACTTTTCATGGGAACCAAAAGGCGAACGGTTTGCGATCGTGTCGAGTAACGATCCCAATCTGGGCAACTCTGGTACGATCAAAACAGACGTGAGCTTCTATCAGCTTGATCGCAGCAAGAACGACTTTAGGATTCTCCGTGTGTACTTCGATGGTTACTGCGGTCGTGATCTGAACATTAACCTACCCGTTCCTTGCAGGCACGCTGGCGGGCCGCACGACAAACACGATCCGATGGTCGCCGCGGGGACGTCACGTCGTGCTCGCGACGGTCGGCTCGACGTCGAAATCGGAGTTGGAGTTCTGGGACCTGGATTCCAATTCGGATGACACGGTCAGGAAGGACACATCCAAAGAGGAATGGGCCGCCGGGATTCAACAACTCGGCGTAGCAGACCACTATAGCGTGACGGACGTCGAATGGGACCCCAGCGGGCGGTATCTCGCCACTGCTGCGAGTGCCTGGACACACACGGTACCGTATCGACTGTTTTTTCAACTCAAAACGTTACTTACCGGTTTTGCAGATCGAGAATGGGTACGCTATCTGGGACTTCCGTGGGAAGGAGATCGAGAAGCGGTTGCTGGATAAGTTCAAGCAATTCCTGTGGCGGCCACGGCCGCCGTCACTGCTGACGAAGGAGGAAAAACGGACGATCCGGAAAAATCTGCGGGAATATTCGCGTGCGTTTGAGGAGGTGGACGCGGCGGAGGAGACGACAGTGAGCGCGGAGCTGGTCGCGCAGCGCAAGCGTGCGGTGGACGAGTGGAACGCGTGGCGGGTTCGGGTGGCGGAGGAGAGGGACGAGCTGTCGACGCGGGAGCAGGAGGAAGACAAGGAGGAGATTGAGGTGTGGATCGATGAGATGCTCGAGCAGATCGAAGAGGTTGTCGAGTGAGCGATGTAATGATTCGTCAACCGGTCACCTTTTTTGGGGTGCATGGCTATGAATCTTTATTTGTTTTTACACGACAAAGCGGATATTGACAACATAAAAGTATTGCGACAAAATGAAAGCATGGCGGCGCAGAGAGGCATATCGGATACAGACGGTGAGGGAAGCATAGGTCGAGAGGGTGTGCATAGTACGTGTACAGGAACGAGGGAACAGAAAGATGACAAAAAATGCGTCGGGAAAAAAAATCGAGGCATGGGCGTTCGAGAAGCAGCTCGTAAGCGCCTAGAACGAATGTGTGCGTGCCTGAGCCGGCACGGCGAGCATGAGCTCGCGCGCCCAGCGCGCAAGGAAAGAAAGGGAGAGCATGAGGGCGGTGGCTGCGGACGAGAACGCTGCAAGGGCTCCGGGGATGAGGGAGAGCAGCCAGAAGAGGGCGCAGAGCGCGACGAGCCGGTTGAAGTACCAGGCGGGGTCGTCCGCGAGCGCGCGGCGATGCCACTTGAGTTCGCGTCTCCAGGTGCCCTGCTCCTTTCGCCTGTATTCGTCCGACTCTGCTGGAACGACTGTAAATATAATATATATGGATATTACGGGCCAACGCTGCGTGGAGGGAGGCAATGGTTACATACACAGCATGTCTATCTGGTTTTGGCCTCCGGCTGTCAGGTTGTAGACTCCCAATCCAGAAATCTTGGTCGGGTCGCGCTGCTGGAAGATCTTCCAGCTGTAGGGCTCTAGTGCCTGACGGCACGGCACGGCACAGCGCGCGCAGGGAACGTGTTTGTTTGTTTTGGGACGTCAAGGGTTTGAATTTGTATTTGGATTAAATCGGTCAGCATGTCTCGCGGCATAGCTCTAGGAAACAAGTGTATGAAAAACGTACCACACAGGTTCGAACACCCCACCACAGCTTGACGCGATGGAATCGAGGTCGCCGTTAGATTGGAGAGGAAAGTCGATCTCGTCGTCGACGAATGCATCGCGACTGTTTTCGGGCTGCTTGCTGGAATAGAGTCTCAAGCGGATGCATCTAGTTGTCGTTATACTGCCGTGAGCAAATCGCGTGGCAATGGCCGGATGATGAGGAACGGCGCACCCTGGTGTCGCTGGGTGGAAGCGAGCGCCTATGCGACGGATGGGGGTGCCAAATAGATACATGCGGGCGACCCTGATGTACTCGGGGAACGTGTTGTTATGCGTCTTGACGAACGAGATGAGATTGCCGACATCTTCCAAGAAGGTGCTCTCGGGCTGGCATTGCTCGATGACCATGTTTGCGGTGTAACGATGGCGAGACATTGTGAGGCGGGACAAAACAGCACGAATGCGCACGCGAGGCTTATAACTATGCGCGGGCGAGTGCAGCGTCGGTCGGCGGCGATGCCGGCCGAAGAACAAGGTTGCAAGGCGATTCACAAGAGATTCTTGTACTCACCCACTTCACCTTCCAAATCAGGCATCACACTTTCCATTTCGGGAATAGACGTGTTTGTTTGATTAACGATTCGAAGAAAGGAAAGCACAACGGTGTCCCGAGTCGGCGTCGCCCGCGGCAACGCCACTACAAGAGAAGTAAGGTACAATCGATCAGATTAGGCTGCGCCAGTGCTTTTTCCATGTCAGAAAACGGTCAGAAGAAGCAACATGGAAGCCGGGCGCTCACCGAGTAGACGGCCGTGCTGTCACAAACAAAGAACTCGACACCCGCTTCGCGACAGAACTTGTTCAGAGAAGCCAGGGCCTTCGCCGGTGTCTGGCACGTCGCACAGACAAACGCCAAACTTGGAAGGTCCATTAAGGCCTTGGTTAGGAATCGCGTTTCATCGTCTGGGCTTCTCGATTCGTCCCCTTCTACTACCGTGTCCCGATATGGCGACATTGTTGTCGACACCTGGCGTTGTACGTGACCTGCAGCACGCTGCGGGGGAAGTCAAGCGCTGTCCGGGGCAACTCGCGGAAGGTGAGCTCCTTGAGCGCGATCAACGCGTCCAAGAAGCTCTGCGGTGGTATTCGGTCCACGGTGAGCACGTGCAAGGTGTGTGCATGGGGTTGGACGTTCTTCAGCACCCGGTACGAGGCAAGGCTGTTCTCGACATGTAATTCGCGTAGTGGTTCCTCGTCATCCGCGGGAAGCAACCACGTCATCAAGCCCTCCAACACGTCCTCACTCACACAGATGCCGCGGAGCGACGGGGGTCGGCAGTCCTCGGGAAGAGGTTCAAGTTTAAGGTTGTCGACACGGAGATGACGGATGGATGGCCACAGCGCGAGCAGCAGATATAAAGCTGACGAGGACGGGCGACCTTCCCAATTCAACACTTCAATATGGCGTAGGTTGATCGATAGCAGTCTTGAAATATCCCCAGAGTCGAGCTCGCCATCGATGTCAATGCTCAGCCGAGTGAGGTTGGGTGCATGAGCGAGGATGGTGATGAAGTCCGAGACCATGCGGCGATACCGCTTCGAGCCCTCTTTAGCTGCACCCCCGCGGTCATGACCCCAAGGGGCGGGAGGACAGGTGATCTCCATTCCGAATGACCGGATGTGTCGGCCGAGTTCAGGGCGATCAGAAAGCGTGCGGATGAGGACGGAGCGCCTCCGGTGGCACAGGGAAATGGGAACGTCCCGAAACATCAGTGCCTGAGCCGGCGCCTGCCACGCTTTGCACACGCGGCAGCTCGCAGCCAGCGTCCCAAAGTCGGCCGTTCCTTTCCTCGGCACCAGCCTCGCCCAACCGAAGATCATGTCTATCAACTCGAGCGGCAGCCGCGCAGGCCCAGTAGTGCCAACCATATCTGTCAAGAAAAAGGGTGATGAGCGCCCATGTACGGATTTGGAAAACGGTGCAAATGGTGAGGAAGCGAGACAGCTGTTCGCATCACATCATACCGGAACGTACCTATTGCTTGATAACCGGAGGGAATGGGAGAAGAAAGACTATGGGGGTGTAGATGGATTTGCTCTCTAGCTGTCGGGGTGCGGCCTGGGGGTCGGATGCATACGGGTCAAGTAGAGTTGAAAGTCGAAAGAAGCGTGGGGAGGGATATAGCAAGCCAAAAGCGGTCCGTCTAGAGATGGCACGCTGGTTCGTGCCGCGATGCCTGTGCGTGCCGCCGAAGATGAATAGGGAGAGGGCGCGAAGGGAACTGCACGAGCAAGCACCTCCAGATCTAGGCTTAAGTACGAGAGCAGTTGGGGGTGTTTTAAGTGGATCAGGCGGAGGAGGCCCTTTTACGTGTCGTGGTTCGTGTCGTTGCTCGAGAATTGATCGTATTGATCATTCATTCGTACGTTTGGGACTCAGCCGAGGGACCTGAGTCACAAAGCTAATCATGAGACCCTCGAAAGGAATTGAGGTTTTTTTTACAAAGACTGTATCAGGGTGCTGTACAGTTACGCGGTACCATGCCAAGTGTAGCCTAGCTTGCTTACTCATCACGTGATACCAGGCACGCCTCCGAAGGGACGTGCACCCGTGGAACACTCACCGACGACAACGACGATGAACTCACTCTATACCCTCGGTGTTCGGCAATCAAGCTCCATACAGGCAGACCTGGAACGTCTGCGCGGCGGCGACTCCTCCGCTTCATTGCTAGGTCTCTCCCACCCCTGACACGTTGCACACTCGCAGCTCACTATTGGCGTATCTGGCCAGGGCAGATATCTGCTTCACTCGCGGGCATGAGCCGCACTATCGACGACTATGACTCGATGGCACGGAGGGAGATCATCAAAGCAAAGCAGGAGAAGGCTACATCGTGCGTACCCACTTTTGAAATCGCTGCCCGCCTCTGCTCACACGCCCCCTTGTACGACGACAGGCGGGTGCAGAAGTTCAAGAGCGACTACGCCGAATTTCGGAAAGAGTTTGAGCGGATCAAGGAAGAGGTAAGGCCAGTCCAGCCCCTACTGTAAATACACTCACACACCCGCCGCTCTTCTCCATCTATCTTTCTATCAATAAGCATGCAGCGGCGCAACGCGCAGAGCTCTTCTCCTCAAGCACCGGCACCCCGCTCACCCCCGACGCCCGTCGACGCTTCGCCCCTCCCTCGTCCTCCTCCCCGGCTCCACACCTAGACGGCACAGCACCCGAAAACCCGTTCCGCAGTGGGTTGATCGGCGCGAACCGGGAGCAGTATGCGCTCCACGAGCACACCTTCATTGAGGGGGCCGAGGCGCGCCTGGACGATTTTCTGGCCCAGGGTCGCGAGGTGCTCGACAATCTCGTGGATCAACGTGCTGTGCTCAAGGGCACGCAGCGCCGGCTGCGCGATGCCGCAAACACGCTGGGACTCAGCCGTGACGTCATCGGCTGGATTGACCGGAGAAGGTACCGTACTTCGAGCTTCCTCTTCCCGCTCCCGTTGTTGACAATCGGTGTTCTGTGTCTCGTAGCACGCAGGATATGTACATCTTTTGGGCCGGCGCCGTGTTCACGTTCTTCTGTTTCTACCTGATATGGCGGTATTTGGGTTGAGTGCCACGTTTATGCCCGCATGTTGTATTCTATCTTTTTTTTTCTCACCCGCTAATGACACGTGCTCTTATACCCACCGCCTTGAAACACCGAATAGGAATAGCCCTCGGCAATTTTCTCGTCTTGAATGGTGAGCTCCTGTAACAGCTTGCGCCTCCGCTGTGATCGCGACCACCATCTTGCCACCGTTGCGCCACCTCATTGTCATTGCGCCACTCCTTGATGGTCCTCGCGCCCCACGTCCCTCTCGTTCACCCCTTGACGATACGTTTCGTTTCTTTTGTTTCCCCCCGATGTTACGTATACTTTGCTCCCTTGATCTGCGCCGTTTGCCTACGGCTATCGCACCTGACCGGGTGATCCCCAAGCGGGCGGGAACTGCCCATTTCTCCCCTTGTTTTCCGGTTTCCCGGGTTTCATTTCCGACCTCCTGCTCTCATCCGTCTGTGCTGTAGCCCCTTTAGTGTCTCTTTTTTCGGTTCGTACTGCGGGGTTCTGTGTTACAATCTGTGATGACGTGAAGCGTCAGATTTTTGAAAGCCGAGTGCGCCTGTCCTCAGTTTGCCCTTGCTCCCGTTCAACTCTGCCACTGCGTCGAACACACCCGTCCCTGCCTTGCTTCCTTCACCATCACTTGGTCACCCTCGCTCCCGAAGTGGCACACATTTCCCGTGACTCCACACACTCGAATTACTACAACCGGCCACGCTTTTCCCTTTGCGTTTGAGAAACTGCGGATTCGATACTGTTGAGTTTCCGGGTACTCTCGTCATGCAACGTTAAGACCGCCCCACGGTCCCGTTCTAGAAGCCACCCGGCAGAACCCCTCGATCGATGTCTAGCCCACTCGCCCGTGCAACCCGCAGGCCGAGAAGCACGCCCGCCATACCCGCTGTAGGGCGCGGCTTTCATGCGCCGCGACTCTCGTCCCCTCTAGACCTGGCTGGACCTATCAAGGTCAAACCTGCCAGATGAGGACGAGGAGGGGGGTTCGTCCAGTCTCTGTCTGTTGTCTGAAAAAAGTGCGAAGTCCTACCCTCCGACGGAACGACCGAAATGGGCTGAAGTGGTGACGCGGATGCTGAAGATGCTCTGTGGTGCTGTGCATGACCAGACCGCTTGGGCTACCGGTTCCTCTTCGTTTAGGGCTGGTTGGCGGGTCAGGAGCGGTCGAGGCGGTCGAGGCTCTCGCTCTCAGTAGGTGGGAGTCTGGCCGAAGTCGGACGTTCGACTGCTCCGCTAGTACTGCGATGCAATCGATATCACGCTCACGCCTTGTTTGATCCGGTGGGCCCATCGTTTTGTCTCGCTGCTGCTGCTGTCATTTCCTCGCTTCCGCCGCTCGCTTCGGGGCTGCGGCCTTTCTGTGCTCATGCGGTCCCTTCTGCTCTTGCCGTTTCCTTCCTCTCTCCTCGCGCTCTCTCCGCCACCACCAACGTTCTGTTTTCGTCGCGCTCAACAAGCCCCCACGCACCTTGCACATTCCCGGGCTGCGCGCGTTTGCTCCGTGCTCTGGGCAGAGTAACCTGTCCTCGCCTTTTTCTCTTTACTTGGGGTCGGGGGTGTCCTGTCGCGGCACACGCCGTTTTCCGTCCCACATGTTCATCGTGTTTCCCCTCTACTCGCTGCCTCGCTGTCGGAACGCTACCGATCGCGTACGGGGGTGATACAGTAGCTCCGGGTCCGGGTGTAAAGGTGCTGCATTACCAACGGTTCCTTGGCAGGGGCCGCCATCGGAGCTTTACCAACTGCGCAGTGATCCGTCAAAAGACTTCGTGTGGTGGACGTCCTTGGCGCGTCCTCTTGTAAGCCGATGATAAACCCGAGGGGCGTGCGCGGAGTCACGGGGATCAGGGCGCTGCGGGGCGGGGCGGCATCTGTTTCACCCTGAAGCGCCCATACGGTACGTCCTGGACCGTGAGGTAAGCGACGCAATGCAATGCTGGGGATCCGGAGGTGGTGTGAGACTGGGTGGCATGGCGGGTGGACGCGCAGCAGCACTCGCTGAAGGTGTGCTGCTGTCCTGATGGTAATTGGTAATATTACAGCGACTTCCGAAATACCTGGCACTTTGTTAAATTTTTCAGACTAGGGCTGGGATTGAATGTGGTTTGGCAGCTTATGCCGACATTTTTTTTCTCACATAAAAAATAATGTTGTAAAAGAAAAGTTATTAATAATTATATGTACAGTACTGATAACCTCAACTTCTGTATGATAACTTATATTCTAATAATTTCGCCTTGACTTAACTACGAACTCAGCCGTCAAACTTGGAAGCCCGCAAAGATAAATATAGGTAAACAAGGGCAAGTTATTTTGGAAGTCGCTGTAATACAGCGGGAAGAAGTGGGATTGACGCCATTTGGGCATTGACACAAGGGCGCCACATCCCTTTTCTCGGCAATTTCACTACAGTATATATTCGTATCCGTGCGATGTGCATGGGGTGATGGTGGTACAGTCGAACCCCTCTTAACCCATACCCTTTGGTGGACTGCCCAGGGGTATGGGTTATGGGGGTTATGGGTTTCGAGGAGTATGCATAAAAATGGACTCGAAAAATCGTAGAAAATTCATAAAAAATCTTAAAAATATTGTGTGGTTGCAGAACAGTCATAAACTATGTTGAACACTTTGTAGATTAGTTTGAGCAGTCTATCTACAGTCTCTGGAAGAAATCTGTTAAAGTTGTGGCCTTCATGCTCCTAGTCTCATCAAGGCGGAGCTGCCTATTGAATGAGCCCAAAATACCTTCAAGTTTGCGTGCAATGGGGTCATTTAATTCATCGATGTACTTGTTGATGGTTGATACAGCCTTGAGAACATCACGCCGAGGGTCCAGAGGGAAGTGGAGCAGACTAAATTCAGTCAGGTGTAGGCCATCAGCGAACATCCAGGCAGTGAGGCAGTGTTGGCAGGCAGTGAGCGCTAGTGAGCGTCAGCAGGCGGTGAGCGCAGTGCACAGTGAGCAGGGAGAAAAGACACCGTTCGCATTTGTGATGACAAAAGACATCTCACGGTACCAGAAGATGCTCTGAAAGCTCCAGTACGGTGGCGCACAATTATGTAATCAATGAACACGTAAGCGGAACCATGGGTTTTCGCGCATCAGAAGGGGTATGGGTATGGGTTACGTGGACTTATGGGTTATGGTATGAAATTCCCTGCGAACCAAGTTGGTGGACAGACATGGGCTATGGGATATGGGGTTATGGGTTATCAGGAGTATGGACTAAGAGGGGTTCGACTGTACAGCTGGAGGCGCAGGTGACACCCTTATAATTACCAGAACGGCGCTCGTTGTCGTTGTCATTGTTGACTGTATGTACTGAAACGCTGCCACTTGGCGCGGGCCTTTGACTCCTTCAACATCAACATCGCTGCCCCTGGCAGAGATCCATTCTGCCGATCCCGTTCGATGGGATTCGTGGTGCTAAACCGTGGGTGGCACTGGTTCACTGCGCTGCGCAGAATCAAATGCAAATAAAACTCACGGGTACCTAATCTTCCTAACTTACATGAGACGGGCGGCGACTCGGAGTTCCGAGTTTATACCGCCCACTCGTGATCGCGTGATCATTCGTTTGGTTCGTTGGCCACCCACGGGACTCATGTTCGCCACCGAGGACGGTGACGGCGACCAGCAGAAGTACAGCAAGATGATAGATCAGCCATCCACTTGAATGCAGAGCCATTCAGTTACTACAGTCGGCGTCACGGTGCTGACTGACAGAACAACCAAAGTCCCACTCCCATCCCATCGGGGCGCGGGCATCGCAAGAAAGCTCGGGGAATTCAGTTGTACCAATGCCGCCATACTGGTAATCTAATCGTAATCCCCCCACCGAACCCCGCGTGCCTTCGACGTGGGTCAGTCGCTCCACTCGCTGGGCCTGGGCTTCTTCCCAGGCGGGTTCAGCTTTCCATACCAGTACCGGTGACCCACAAACCCTCAAGCTTCAAGCCCAGTGAAAAGTCGACCGAGCCGAATCAAGCAGATTCGAGCCAGATAGGACCAGTCGAGCCAAATTGAGGTCGGTCGAATACAAACATTCAAAGCGTTCAAAGACCAACTTCAATCAACCATGTCAACGATGGACGTCGATGGACTTGGTCGACTTTTCGTAATTTACTTTGATCTTTGTCTTCTAAGTCAACCAACCTATTTTCCTTTGCATCCATCTTTTTCCAGTGCATCCATCTTCTCATGCTACTATATGCGAGGACCCCAATATCAGCCGGTCAAAATTTCTAGATACCAAGCCTGCTAGTGCCCTCAAGTGTTCGCGTTCGCCATCCGCCAAATGTGACTCCCTGAAAAAAGCTGAAGATGCCCTTCTTCCTCTCTCAAAGCCACAGCACCGTGGCATCAGTCCATGTAAGTGAGACTTGTATGTATGCAACGTGCGCTCGCGTTTCCCATCTCGGCAGCTTGTCTCTTGCCTTGCCTCCGGCCCTCTCACCTTGTTCCCCTCTTGTTCGCCTCCCTCGTCCCTTGGTTTCTGCTCTTGGTTCGCTGCTCTCCTCTTGTTCTCGTTCGCGTTCCTGCTCTCATCCTCGCCCACCACCTGCCGCCCTCCGCCTACCGCTCACTGCCACCACCTGTCTTCCTGTCTACCCGATATTCCCACCTCCCACCTCCCGCCTCCCTCTTCCCGCTCTCCACCTCTCGCCTTGGTTTCTCATCTCGTGTCTCGCCGCCACATGCCCCGTTTCCCTCTTCTCATCAGTCTCGGAATTCATCGACAAGTTCATCGATGCCGGTCAAACCCTTTAGGCCAAGCACAACGTTCATGTAGTGTGTTATTCAACTTGTTTTCATGTCTTTCCTTCATTTACTCTATTTTGCTATCAAACATAGTAGTCCCGATGCGTCGCCCATTGATGGACCCACTTTTGAGGATGGCTGGCGCTCACGTCCACCTCGCTTGGGCCGGAGAATGTGCTCTGGCTGACGGCCTTCGGACCACAGTGCAAGGGCAAGCTTGACTCAAGCTGTGCATGTGCAGAGTAGGCCTACGCCACGATGGTACGCATTATGGAGGAGGCGTGAGCAGCACGCGGGGCAGGAAAGGTGCGTGTGTACACACTGCCCTGTCTCCTTGTCTCCCTGAGTCCCTGTCCCCTTGCCTGCTCAGGATGTACATGCGCATGCCCACCCCGACATCGCATCGTAGTACCAGCACCGCTGGAAGAGCCTGGCCGTTCTTCATACCCCGTGCGTGGGGTTACACACAAAATCTAGTATCACACAGATAGCCTCCTACGGTCTTCTCCCGAGTTGCCGTTCCTTGTTCCCTCGGCCGACGTGATCGCTGACATGACCAGCCAGCCAACCCTGCATGAGCAGCCTAACGTCAAATTTGCTTCAGCCTAAGGACGACTACCATCGGGAGCATCTGATTTTGGTGCGCACGGTTGCGCCCACCGCCCCCCCATCACTAAGCCGTAGTCAGATTCAGGAATGGCTCGACATCGGAATTGAGGTGACGTCCCAATAGTGCTTCGACAGATTAGTTTCTGAAACGTTCCATAGCAGTTAGGGACCGGGGAACGCAAGAGCACGAGAGCAGAGGGAGGGAAAATGGGGAATAGTAATATTAATATTAATTTAGTAACAGTAATCGAGCCAAATTGAAACTCCTGTTTTTCAGCATCGAAATGGCTTGATTTGGCTGGATAACTGTCCAGAATATTGAGCGAGTTCGAGCAGAATCAAGCCATTTATGGTGGGGCCGTTTTCGCTCGCTTTCGCTTGATCTGGCTCGATCGACTTTTCACTGGGCTTCAAGCCTCAAACCTGCCGGCTCGGCCGCGGCGTTTCTCACAAGTAGAGCAGAGCATTGTTCTTTCGGGCCTGCAAACCTTCACCTCATCCAATTGCGCAGTGCCGCAGAGCTCATCATAGCATTTCCCCAGCCGCAGCCACATTTATCACGCCCAAACGCTCACCGACTTGGGCCCATCGGCGCGGACCCTTGATTCTTAGTTCTGGTGCTATATCTTTCTGTCTCAGATGGAGGCCCGAAGGTACATGCGTAGACTTTCGTTTCGTACATTACCATCATTTAGACATCATGTTGCTCATCCACTTGAAACACGAAACGATATGGCATAGCTATGTACACACTACAAGGTTACTAACGACAGACAACTACTGCATTTATGGGCATTCTGGACCTCACCATACAACTTCAGGATCACCCCAAGGCTCTCCGGGGCCGCCAGGCGGAAGCTTGACGTCAAGGATACTGGACAGCGTAGCCTGAGAGCTACCAACGCCCTTCCTCGCCTCAGGGTCAACCTTCCTCTTGGCCCAGCGGCCGCGACCAGACCTCCTCCCAGATCCGGAGGAACTCCGCTCGCTACCTTGTTTCCCGGCCTCGACCGTATCACCTACGCCGTCTTGTTCGGCGTCTCCAACTCCAGTATCGGCGGAGGACTTGCGAGGGTGAGCCAGTCTATATGCAATTGTGTTCCCCCACTCCGTATTAGAGTAGGTCGGGAATCCGCCCTCCGCGGGGGTGTCTGGGACCGGCGATGCGGTGTTGTGGGCGCCCACGGGGTTGCGCGTGCCACTCACGGGCCGGCGCGATCCAGCTGCGCTGGAGACACTGGACTGCTCGCTGCGTGAGTTGCCGCTGGTACTCGTGGTCCAGGCGCCCGTGACACTCCGCATGTCGCCTTCTTCATCTTCATCCGTGTCGGTGACGTTCCGGTCCTCTGGGCTCGGGCTTGCTGGCGGAAGAGAGCGTTCAGGACTCTCGACGTGAACGCGCTCACCTGTGAGATGTTTCGTCACAAGTCAGATATCGTTTCTATCGGTTACTATTGACCACATACCTCGGTCGTGTGAGCTGTCTTCTTCACTTTCGCTTGCGCTGCCACTGCTGCTGCCGTTGCTGGTACTGTCGCTCGATGCTCTGCTCCGACCGTTGGAGCGCTGAGCCAGAGGAACCTCGAGGGCCTCATCCCTCGCAAGCCTCCTTTCCTTCTTTTTCACCTCATTCGCCTTCTTCTCCAACCGCTTTCTCTTCTTCTCTTCCCGCTCCTCGCGCTCTTTCGCCCAACGCCGCTCGCGTTCGAACCGTGCGCGCTCTTTGCAGATTCCCGGGGTGCACATCGAGCCGTGGTCAGGGCATTCCCATTCTTCATCGCCTACTATGTTGATTTTTGTGGGCCGTTCCCATTTCGGCGTTTTGTATTCAATCCACGGATTGAGATCACCCACCGCCTCACCACAGTTATGGGGCTGGTCCCGTGTGGGGTAGGCTGCAGGGACGTCTTCGTCTTCGTCCTCCTCCTCGTCACCCCATCGAGCGCTGCTCCTTGGAGCGCTGTCGAACTGATCGGTCATTGCGTCCTTTGTTGTGCGCTTTGGGATGTCCTCATCATAGTAGTGGTAGGTCCGATCAGCCTCGACTGGGCCCTCGGGATCCGGAACGTGGCGGGGCGGGGCATTGTATCTATCGGGACCGAGACTCGTGGAGACACCGGTAGCCGAAGAGAGCGTAGGCACACCGTCCTGATCTGCTTCGAGGCATTCGGCCTCGTCGCCCCAGTCGACGTGTCTGTAGAACTGCTTGCTGGTGAGTCCGGGAGGGCGCGTGAGACCAGGGGGTACGGGAGCAGAGCGCCTAGCGGGATATGTGGGTGTACCGATGAGAATGGGAGCGCGAGACGCTGAGGTCGACCCGATGGGAGCTATGGAGGGAGGTTTAAGACAAGGCGCGGCGGGAGGCAGCTTCTGGTCCCTCTTCCTCCTGGACGAGGGTGTAATGTCCGAGGCGACATCACTGCCCCTGGCAGAAATCCATTCCAGGGATCCAACTGTAGCACCAGGTTAAACTAGGGTTCAGAAGGAGGAGGCAGAGCGTGGTCAATATACCTGGCGGCTTCGTTTGAGGCGCAGGCCTGGGAAAGGAGGCTTGTGGAAGGGGGCGGCACAGCGGCATACCCGTCTTCGCCTCTGGGGGTGGTCGCAGTACGTAGTTATTGGGTAGGGTACTTGATCCTCCTGCATTGCATATATTAGACGCGGATATACAAAGCGTTCGATACTTACGTGTTATGAGGACTCCAGTTTGCGAACCAGTGTTCCTCGATGTATACACGTTTCCATCCTGTCAAAGGTGGTCACGAACCTCGCGACCATGGCTACTTTTATTGAAACGACCGACCATTTTTCTCCACCAAACGACCGGTGTTATAGGTACACCAGTATATCTTGACGACTTGCCCTCCTCTTCTCTCGTCGGTTTCAGAAGAAAGTCGGACCAGGCGTGCATGCCCAGCAGCGACTCGAATCTGTCGAAATCGCGGTCCACTTCGACTATTACCATTCCGGGCGACTGACGCGATGATGACGTCAGAACAATGCTCCTATATCGGGAAAGCGACCCCTAGCTGCGTGGCGATCGATAACCGATACCGATGGCCACCCAACCCGGTGGAGAGATACACAACACACCGTCGGCTTGTAGAACATCGCCAGCAACACGTCCTTTCCCGTACAGCACGCCAGCCAGAGCGCGAGAGTGCGCCGATCCTCATGCTGCAGCAAGTTCGCATGAAGCGGGTATGGGTGGACGACTACCACGTATCTCGGTTCGTCGTCCGGGGGTGGAGGTGTTGCAGCGCGTTTCGGCATCCTACAGCCACACGCTATGAGCATGAGCTGAAAACGTGAGGGGAAAAGAGGCAGATATTCACGCACACCTACAGAAGAGCGGGCCAGGGTTGGGGGGAGGGTGAGAGTAGGGAAAGAAGGGTATGGCGTCTAGTTAAGTGGACTTTTGGTGAACGAAAAAGAAGATGACCGAAATAGGCAGACCCACGCTGCGGCTGCGTCGTCAAACTGGCGCGCGCAGATCGTTGTTGCGGAGATCATGATAAGCGAGAAGGCCCTTGGAAGGTTCGATTGACGTACATGCCCATGCCTGCCAATGCGGAGATCAGATGACCTCCGCCGTGGCCCCTGTCTGGCAAGAACGCACCATGTATTGCCGCAAATGTTACATTTCTACGCCGTTCGCAGTCAGAATCACTCTCGCAGCGAAACCCACCACTGGCAGCCCCGACCGAGCCATCCGCAGTCTTGGAAATCGCAACCCACTAGGGTAAGAACCCCGCGTGCCTCCACGAGCGCAGGGTTCCGCGCCCACCTGGCCCATCATTCCACAAGCACGATACCCGCCCAGCAATATTGATATCGCTGTGTTGTCCATCCGCGGCCGCGTCAACGTCGATTTCGACTTCGAATCTCGAGGCCCAGGCACGCGCTCAGAGTGCGAGCAAGTGGATTCCCTTTGCCCTGTGGGCACCTCAAAGGTTGTCCACGCCATGGGTGCGCCATTCGCACCAGCGCCATCTTTCTGGCGCGTCCGCGCACGATAGCGATTGACGGTTCGAGAGCCGGTGGGATGAACCAAAAGCATGTCGTCAGGCCTGGGCGCACCTTGCCCACTCTGCGCCGGCCCTCATTAAGGCCTCATTGATGACGTTTAGTTGCGTGATCGCACGCATCATCTGCGGACGAGAGTAGTTCCCCGGTCACGTTTGTGACTTCCACCTCGTGTGCAAAGAATGTCTGATGCGGGCGTTGGAGGTGAAGGGGGGCGCAAGCCAGATATATACAAGACACGACGGAGAAAAAAAAGATGGCCGAGGTGAGGAAGCGGTGAACTTTGTGCACAAAGAGTGACATGGTGACAGCGGAGAAGGATCAGGAACGACAATAACGAGGTGCGAACGCTGTCCGAGTAAAGTTGATCAGTGGATACTGAATAGTAGTGGTAAATACCATAAACCTATGCCAACCCAACCGCCGCTGTCGGGAATCTTTTCAGGAATCGCGCCTATCCAGATCGGTCCCATGGTGTGATACTGCGACCGTGAGGTATAGAAAGCGACGTCGGCACCTTGTATGCCGCCCCCAAAGACCTCCGTATCCGTGAGGAGTGGTGTTTACGGTCGCGGTCGCATGACCCCGTGGAAAGCGAGATGCATGCGAGATGCGGGAGGGTAGATATAGACGACCAGCAGCTGAACGCTGAACGCTGTGTGCGTGACATATACGAATGGTTCGAGTTCTGGTGGGACTGTTCTCTGCACACGTTTTCGAGGCCCGGTCCGGCATGACCGGATGACCAACATCGCCGCCACTGCACGTCCTCACTGCACGTCCTCCATCAACTAATACTGGATAAAATCCACACTCCAGATAACCCCCTCAACCCTTGAGAGTTCTACTCAGTCATCTCTGGAAAAAACTAGAAGGCATGCTGTACTCATCGATCAGGAACCGACCTGGATTGAAAACCACAGATTGAAAGGAGTCAAAGGACAGTGGCATTGTGAAATCCTTTGAGTCCTCCTCCTTCTCGGCAATCTGGTGGTGGTTATCTATGTATGAGGGAAATCAAACGAAAGCACGACAACATAGAAGATCCAAGACCACGGCAAGCGGAGATTGGGAAGCGGAAATACGAACAATAGGGATGAAGCGGCGAGCGAGCTGCGAGGATCAAGGATGCGCATGTGCGGTTGAGCAGTGGAAGGGAAGAGACAGTACCACCATATCCACGGTGTATACTGAGGGTCAGTATCGCCGCACTGAAGGTGCGGTGTGATAAAATTCGAGATAGAAACGAGCACTGACGGTGTAGGCGCGTTGAGGGTGTAGAATATGTGAAAGAGTACGGGGAGAGCCACGCTACTCTGGCCCGCGATCGGGCCTTGTTGTTCTCTCGTTCATGTTTATGTGTTATGAATAAGTTCTTAGCTGCCGACGCCATGAACCTCAAAGGTGTCGTCAATCCCCCTTTCACCATCACATGTTCACAGCCGAGCAATTGATCAATCGACCAAGTGCGACGCGACCGCAGAGGTAACACTGTGCCGTACCCTTGTGGTGTGTTTAGATATTTCAGCTCCAGACTGCATGTGTACATCTACAAGGGTGAACATGCCGAAGCCGTCTCAATTTCTGCGAGCGATGGTGGCTTGGTTCTAGGCCCTTCTTCGCTATGGCTGCCAGGTTCCTGAACACACATAACTACACGACCTCTGTTCACCCTTTACTAAGTACCTGACCTCTCCCTTGAAAGTGAACCTCATGTGCAAAGGGCGGAGAATAACCATGGGAGCTGCCAGTGGTCTCCGGTCACCTTCGACATGGCTTCCGAGACTCGATACTCCAACAGTGAATCGCAACCCGCAACGCACGTGGGGATAAGCACTGACGCGTACTGACGGTGCAGAACGCGCCCACGCGACGTCGAAAGGGCGCGGACAGTGCCTCCACGCGATTGGACTTCAGCGCTTCAGCTACGGACGAACCTCTCCTTTCACGCGTTGTTTCATTGATATTTCCCTCGATCTTAGGAACCTTTTCCTTTCATTAAGATAGCCGGCGACGCCATTTGTCTCAAAGTCGCCGTTCCTGCTCCATCTTCATAGAAGCTACCAAGTGCGACCGCATGGCCCCGAACCCAAAGCAGGAAGGTACATCGTCTACCATTGGGTGCGGGCTACATACCCCTCCACTTCATCACGAACATCGCTTCTTCCTATTGAGGTTTCATGTTCATTCACTGGCCTCGACGGCCATCTTTTTCTTTTGTCAAACCGTCTCATCTAGATAGCCTGAGGAGCTTATCTGAGAACACTGCGATGGTAAACTAAGCAATCAACATCCAGGAGACCTCACTCTTCCTCTCGCGTCTATGTTCCCCTCGTGCCTATTCTATCTCGTCACTAAGGTGGGGTCGAAAGAGTATTGCCCCATCAAGACGACACGAGCGAGTTGAGGACAAAAGGACGAGTATCAGGCGACGCTGACGAGTTGCGAATACTCCTTTGGGGGTTTAGTTCCTGTTGATAGAGCGAGACGATCCGCAGCACAGTAGAGGTTCAGAGATAGCGAAAGGCGGTCAAGAAGAGAACGGGAGACAAATGAGGTCCGTATTCGATCAAACTGTGAAGACAATACCGTCCTTATATACATGCTCGACCTATTAATTACTATCCCAGACAAGACTTCGAGGAGCGATGCGGAACGTCGGCCTGACTCTGTGACAAGGGGAAAGCGTAGGTATGATGAGAAGTCACAGAAACAAAACCAACTACCGGGAGACGTACGTAGGCTCGCGTCATATCCGGACGCAACGACGGGAGAGTGAAGTAATTCGCGACCAACGACACTCGATCTTGATTGATCTTGCTCTTGAGTTGCCTATCTTGCGTATGACGAGACGTGAGGAGTGGCCGAGCAACAGGGAAGCAAAGATAAGGCGGGAAGACAGAGAGGGAGGGAGTAGGCTGGTAGTGAAAGGGATGGGATGAGAGACCGCATTGGGATGAAACAACAAGGGCCATGTGGTGAGGTGACGATCGGTGCTCATGACGATTTCAATGGTGTCGGGGGTGTCAAGAGTGGGTCAAGAAGATGGAAATGAATTGACGTGGAAGACGATGTGACACTGAGGTGCTTCGGTGCGTGTTTCCGAGTCCGAGGTCAGCCCATAAGGGCACCTTACGGGAACCACTTGGAAAAACTCCACATTATACGGTGTGTGGCACTCCTACGTACCCTTACAGGGCGACCTGCTCGTTGACGTGCAGAGATAAACGGCTGGAGGGCTACCAATTCAGGTCCAAGTTCGTCCTCGGGAATGTTTTGATCCGCGCATAGCTCGATTTCTTCTAGTACAGGAAGAGGGCCAAAGGCCGGCCCTTCGTCATTTGGCTGCAAAGAATATGCGAGGTCGAGTATATTCCCACGTTCCACCCTAAGCACCTTTACGCCCCAAAACTTCCGAAGAAATTGACGCCACGGAACGTGCCACGATACGGTGGACAAAGTGCTGAAGGAGAGGAAGAGTTCCTCCACAGTGGCAAGCTCCGGAAAGACGCTACACATCCGTAGTAGCTGGTCCGGGGAACGTTCTGAGTAAAATCTGAATAGCGGCTCCGCACTGCGGATGTGCTCGGAACAGGTCAGCAAGGAGAGGCGGAAGGATTCTGGTTCGAAGATCACTTGAATCGATCGACACAGCTTCGTCGCGTCACCGATGAACCGGGTGAGGTTCGAAATGGGGAATGGTTTGCCATCGCCAAGCCCAATGTTAACGTCCTGGAGAGATGGGGCTGTAAACGTGGTCACGAATGCATTCAGAAATGCGCTGAAACCGAAAAAGTGGAAGCGTGTTAGGCTCAAGAGTTCAATGGGTTCGGGTTTCGTAAGGTACGTTGGGCTTTCGAAAGGACGGGGTGAAATCTGCATTTCCAGCTTGAGACTGCACAAGCGACGCATGCGTGGCAGACATGAGAAGAGCGACGCTGCTTGCGATGAGTCGAAGATGGCGTCAATCCCTAGATGGAGGTCGACGAGCGTCGTTGCAGAGGCCGACAATAAACTCGACAAAGACTCTGGAAAAACGCAGAATAAATTCAGAAATCGCAGATTCGGGACCGGTCCTCTCAGGAATGTCGCGGGAAGTGTGATTTCATATTGCGAAATGTGATAAAGGTCGAGGATCTCCAGCGAGGGAAAAGAAGATTCAGTGACCTTGAGAATTTTATCAAAGTTGAAACATGACCCTCGAAAATTGATCCCGCGGACGCGATCGCAAAGTCTGAGTGCGGCACGTATGCGACCGAGGTCGGGAGCGCTAGTAGGTCCAGGCCAGTAGTCGACGTCAATAGGTAAGGGTGGGAGATGAGGTGAGAAGAGCGCTCTCATATGACCTGGGTTGAAGTTTGATACGGTGAGGGCCAGATCGAGTCGGAATAATGACGCGAACACGACACGGCGCCATCTTCTGCACACATGGGTGAGTGTGCACCACTAAGCTTTCTGTTCCAGTTCCACCGTTCGTTTCCGTCCTGACTTAATCGATAGGAATCGAATATCTCTAAGGCAGCTCATCGGGGAGACCATCGATTGTCAAGGTAAGTGAGCGCTCTGGGAGTTCTTGGCTGGCTTGACTTGTGAAAAATCAGTGGGGGCATCGCAGCAAGCCGCAACTAGTACACAAACTTTTGTTCGGAGCCCTCCATGGTGAGGCCGGTGAGGTGGGAGGTGGGAAGCAAGTTAGGTGAGAACGTCGGGGCCGGTGGTCCCTTGGTGCTGGTGCTTTAAAGCCCGAGCCTGAGATGGAGCCAAGATGGAGATCGGGAGAAAGTCACGCGCCGGGGGATGTCAACTGAAGGTTGCTCAGCTGCACTGCTACTCAGCGCTCAGCACTGCGCAGTCTCCCCTCGTCGTCCGCATGCCGATGCTCATCAAGTCGGCGACTCCGACAACGCTCAACCTGTCCTCCGAGCTGTGACTTGACTGGGCTGTGTTGAAACTGGAGCGCGTGTGTCAGAAGCTTGGTCAGAAGTGGAACGCGCGGACTTACCTCCGGTCAGATAAGGGCATCCGAACTGTCGGACTGTACATACAATACAGTCAATTACCTAGATACCGGTCAAGCTTAGTAAGCGCCCTAGACATCGGTCAAAACATGTAGAAGCACAACAAATCATAGCCTTGATTCCTTTTAAATTCCAGGTTAAAGTAGACAATAAAAAAATTGTTCTGGTGTTTTTTTGGAGGGAAAAGACTGAGAAATGAGGGATTCCCTTCTCTCATGGATTAGGGGAGATGTCACACAACAGATTAAAGTTTGTGTCGTGCCTTCAAAATTGGCATGCTCGGCAGAGTGTGCCAATTCGTGCACCTGATCACGTGGCTGATCAGTCAAGGCACGTCAATCAACAAAGATGGGAGACGCACCCTAATAAAAGGAAAGATTTTCACACACCTGACAACCCAATTTGTCAAATTCCATGCCCCCTATCCGGGCAAAGCGTGCGTACCGCACAGATGATGCCCATGAGGCACAAATTCAAGGGGCAATCTCAGATCTGGAGAAAGGCCACTTCAAGAGCAGACATGCCGCAGCACGTGCCTACAAT